>JANIJG010001357.1:80606-207068 GCA_024611175.1 Megaceryle torquata | reverse complement strand
GCCCCGCCATCCCCTCCATCCCGGCCATCCCGTCCATCCCTTCCATCCCCTCCATCCCCTCCGGCCCCTCCATCCCCCGATGGTGCTGCAGGGCAAATGGGAGGGAAGGGCACTTTAGCTGGTCATGAGCTCTTGAGGCTGCTCCAAGCTGAGGTGTTTCTCCCCCTGTAGTCCTGGGTTTGCCCAGTTTCTCAATAGCAAAAGTCAGAGATTTGGGTGTTGCAACATCAGGCCTTTGCGTGGCTCCAGTGCAAGTGCAGCTCGCCTTGATGAATTGCTGCTCTTTGTTTCCTCCTCTCTTCTGACAGAGCCCAGTATCCCGTCCTTCTTGCAAACAATGCTCTCTATTGTAGTCAGGCAACTATATTTTCTGTCCCATTTTTATTTTTGCAGCTACACTGTGGATCCACTCCAACAGACTGGCACTTTAGCACAAGCGGTTTCTACTTGCACACTGCTTTACTGTTCCAGTTTGCCCGTGCCTAAACACCTAGTCATTGGGTGCAAAATATTTTTCCAAATAACAGAAGTTGTGATGCATGTTTCCTTGTTTTATTTTTGCAGGCACACAATGAGGATCTTACAGTTAGACCCACATGCAAGCCTGGCTTTTCAGAAGAAGACTACACAGCATTCGTCTCCCAAACCATCATGGAAGGGCAGAAGTTACTCAAAGGTAAGTGGAATAAAAAGCTTAACAGGTTCTGCAATAACTGTATTTTTGTGAGGTGAAAGGAGGCTTAAAGATGCTGGTTTTGATGGTGAAATTGTCTGCAGAATTATGTTTGTAGGAGGATGAAACACTAAGTGGTTCACCTGAGCACAGTTTTGAATACAGATGAATCATTCAAAGTCCGTGTGCTGTCTGCTTCAGGTGGATTGTTTTCCTGTAGTATGCGAGGTCATCTCTTCACTTTTAAGTCTCCCACTCCCACCCTGTCTGAAGGAACTCTACATTTGATATTTTAGAAAGTATTTTTATGTATAAAATTCAAAGATCCTTAAATTGTCTCTGCTTTGAAATGCACGATAAAGCAGACGTTGTTGTTGGAAATGTGGTAAACAAGCCTACAGACATTCTGTTCACAAATGTGGCATTCATTTTCATTACTGCCCCACTGACAACATGAAAACATAGGCAAAAAGAAACTACCAATTAGCTTTATAGTAATTGCAGGATTATAACCTCTTTTGTGATTGTAAACTCTGAGACATCTTTGTAATCCAGATAACAATAGATTATCCTGTGTATTGATCTGTATCCCTTTCAAGTTAAAAATAATTAAACTTTATATTTCCATGATGCAGAAGACCATTGTTTTATTCCAAGAGAATTTTTGAAGATCAAAATCCTCCCTGCCCCGTGCACCCCCTTTGAGTTAAATCACTATTAGCAGTTCTAAAAACCTAGTGCATTGTGGAAGTTGGGGAAGACGTCAGGACTTGATGCTCTACTCAAGGGTTTATAAACCATTTGCTGCTTTCTCCTGAGTACAATTACTTGCATACATGTGTCTGTGCCAGGAAGCTGGGATTTCTGTCTTCCTCCAGAGCAAACACCTGCTCCATTACTTTGCTTTTTCTCAAAAGGGAGCAAGAGTTGTCAGTATTCTTTCTGGCTTCAGCAGAATCCAGGACTGGACATTTTTTCTCTACAAAAGTTGGCAATCAGTTTTGTTTCTGAGCCCAGTTGTCTTAGTTTTGCTGTTCAGGAATTCTCATGCCTGGACTGGCATCAATTAGTAGACGTTAGGGAGTTTATTTTTAGTTTGAAAGACAACCAAATAGGGATTTGACATAGACAAGCCCAAGAATATAGCAACCCATGAGGAGACCAAGTACTGCTTGTTCACATGTTTAGTAGCAGTTTTTCCCAAACCCATAGGCTATAAGGCTTTGCAGGTCAGTCTGTAAACTGATTAGATTTCATGCTCTGGAAATTATTTGATAAACAGTGTCCTCCAAATACCATAGAAAGTAATGTCATTAATACATTTCCTTGGAGGAGTATTTTTTGCACTTTATTGCTTGATAAATTGTGCTGCGTGTTTATGTAGGTGGACGATACGGATGGAGCAGAAGGGCTGTTTAGAGGAGTTAGCTGGCAGTGACTTTGAAGACACCGTAGTGGCTGTCATTTCATTTCAGTTTTAGCTGATAATTTTTAAATATGGAATTATATTTAGGCTGCCAAGTTGATTTGTATGAAAACATTTCTATTTAATTTTATCCTTTAGGGGCCAATTGTAGTATTACCTTAGTCATGGCAAATCTGCCTCTGATTTAGGGCCAAACTGGCCTTTAGGAGATTACATATGCAGGCTCCAATTGTAAGATTCGTGTCCTGATAACATTGTCATGACTTCTGTGATTTGTAAGCATTTTGTCAACAGAAGGAGAAAGAAAAAAGTGCAAATGCTGTGTTTGCTAATAAGTAAACTATTGTCTTTACACCTATTTAATCTGTAGTCAAATATATGCTGTTGTTCATTATAGGAAACAAATATATCTAATTAATTTCTACAAAGATGGGGAGAAAATCTGCTGTATAGAAGTCTTCTTCGTGCTTGTATTGTTCTTTATATATACTCTAGCATGTAAAATTGGTAGTTTTCCAGTTTAGGTTTAATTTTACTTTGTAACACTTGATATGTCTGAAGCATAAAATGTTTATCTCCTCCTTCCATCTGGGTGAAGTATTGTACAGTAGTTCAGACCAAAAATGGGTTCAGATTGCTTACATTATCGTGTTTGATAGATTGACATATGTACTGTTTCACACCATCTTACCACGCAAAGCTTTGCTGCCAGCTACCACCATCTTATTCATCAGCATTCAGTAATTCATCTTCAGGCCAAATGGGACTGTTCTCCTGGGGGGAAAAAAAAAAAGTAGGTAGGAATTTGCCTGTCAGTGCTTTCAATGGAATTGTGGGGAATAAGTGTCTGTGTAGTTCAGAGGGGATTACAGTGGGCAAACAAAGTCTTGGTGCTGTGTAATCCTTATTTTGTCCTTAGGAAGGAGATGTTGGGAGTTCTGGGTGCTGCCTAAGGGGGTGTTCATCAGGAATGGGGCATTGTGTAAACCTCAGCATAGTGGTGAACTTCAGCTGGCATTGGGAAGTTCAGATGTTTCATGGTTTGGAGATAAGCTGTTTGGCAGTAAACTCAGTGCTTCCCTTTTAAGCTTTGTAATACTCAGCTCTCAAATGTATGCAGTGTTATGAATGTATCAAAATGAAAGTGCCTATAGTATTCTAGGTTTGAATCAAGTTAAACAGATAATGACTGCTTATAATTGACGTATTCCAATGGAAATAGTTTAGCCTTAATTTGACAACAAGAGCTTTTACAGAGTCATTGTTTTATTATAAGTATGCCATAAGCTATTAGCTACTACTTTGTGGTTCATCTTACTTGCCTGGAGTCAGCTCTCTAACATCCTCAAAACATACAGATTCTAGCAGGAGCTATTTGTTACATAGTAATTAACTTGTTTATGATAAATGGATGGGAGAAATGTCATGGCATTTTGTACTATGTATAAATGAAAAGCATCTGCATTCTAAAAATTTTACATAAACTAGACTTAAAATAGTTTTCCCCAGTAGTGCCACAAATACTGCATATTAAACATTGCTGCCGACGTTGTAGCCTGATAATGGCTTGTTAGGTGTGTTGATCTGTGGAGCCAGTGCCTTAGAAATGCCATCCCTGCATGTCTTAATAAAGGTTACTGGGTTGTAATGCGTTGTTTTGGGGGTTTTTGGTCTTTATTTTTGTTTGTGGGATAATAAACATAGTCTTGATCGCTGATGCATGATAATGTTTAAAATAGGATTATTAACTGTTTTCTTCTTTAGCCTAAGGAAAAATCCCAAAGCCTGCAGTATGGCAGAGGATGATTATGGCACGGGTATCTTTTTCTCTTTGTTAATTATTCATGTCAACTTTAAATGGTGAGAACATTGGTCCTGCGGGGTGGGGAGCAATGACATGCAGCGCTGCACTGAAGGCAGTGACTCAGGGGATCTGATCCCTGAGTATTAACTCAGGTGTGTGGGAATGATGGTGACCAGTGGCCTCTTGAGAAGCAATAATGAGCAGGATGCTAGGAGTGACATGCAGTATGATCTAAGGGGGCTTGGTACACTTGATATTGAGTCCATGCTCTTTTCCATTTCTGTAAGATTTTAGAAAATTGTATTTTTTTTAAAAAGGATATTTTGCAAAATGAGAAATTCAAGTTTTATTGGCATGCTGTGAGGCCGTGGCAACTGGTGGTGGGTGGAATGACATCACGGTGTTAAATGCATTATTTTTTCAGGCTAGTACCATCACAGTAGCAGGTCACCTCAGAAATACAACTGAACAACATAACTCAGCTTTCCCTACAATCAGGAGACAACGTAAGCAGTTGAGACACGCGGCCCCTTTTTTGTTTTTTCTGTGCATCTCTTCATCTGCAGTGATTCACATTTCTGTTGCCCATCCTAACCAGTGCCTGTACTGATGCAGCAGGATAACTTCACTTGTGTAGGCAGTTACGTTTGGGTAGCAGCGTGTGGAAGCACAGTTTATTTTCATACGGGAGGATGAATAAACCGTGCCAGCATGCTCTGCTTTAAGCAAGTGTATGAAACCAAAGGTAGCCAAGCTTCATGCAAATGTATAAAAATGTAATTGCTTCCACACCAGGAATTTTACTAGTGTTATTTTTGGTTAAAAACAACATATTTAAACTTCACTGAAATACTGTGGGGTTTTTTTCCTAAGAATTCAGTATGGAGGCCATCTCTCATAAGGTCTTTAGAGATAGGATGTTGTTCTTTATGGTCAATGCTTTTTTGTTCTCCCAGCTGAGCTTTCAATACCTTCATCCTGTTCAGCCCTCATCACCTCCAATAATAAAAATTAGGAAGGCTGCAAATGCTGCTTTAAAAGCATAGAACAAGTAGACCAAAATACTGCAACACTCCAAATCTTCATGGGGTGGTGTAGAATCAAAAGCTGAAAAAGACAAAAAAAACCCCAAGGAAGTAGGTGGACGGAGAACCTGAGCAATCCTTTGCACACTGTATTTGAGTCTGGTTACTAGTAATTCATGAGGTAGTAACTGTAGGGATATATCCTGTCCCTCCTTTTGGAGGTCAGTGTGCTGTATTCTTGTGGTTAAGGTAATAATACAGGAAATTGAATGTGGAGTATTAGTGAAATGTACTAACAGCTCTATTTGAAAATAATCATAGAGCCCTAAAATAATACTGTATACCAGAAGTTTGGTGTCTGTAAAAGCATGAGACAGATCTTTTAGGAGGAATACTAAAAGCTTGGTTAAGTGCCAGAGGGAAGTAGACTGCCCCTGGGGTAACAAACATTGACCTTGCAAGTGAGCAGGTATCAGTGGTGTTATGTGGCCCCAGTATGTGAACGGAGGAAGCTCTGCCTGTCTGGCATCCTACCTTTCCTCGTTCTAAAGTCCAAAAAAATCCACTGCTGCCAGGCTGCTGTTAACATTGGTAGGAGCTTGGCTCCTAAAGGCTCCTGTAGGTCGCGGTCTGTCTCTGGAGCATGCATGGAAGGATGAGCTATTGCAAAGGTGTCCCGTGTGGGGTGCCTTCAGTGCCACCTCTGTACCCAGTCCTGCCTTGATCTTCCCAGTGCCCTTTGGCGTTGGTGTGTCGTATGGGGTTTGGTGGTTTGTTTTGGTTTTTTTTGGAAATGAAGAACATGAGAAATGTTGGGATTTGTTGCAGTGTTTGGTGAGGTTTTTGAGTACTTCTTGAGGGTTGCTTGGTCCTTGTAGTGTTACAGAAGCTCTGCTGCAGGCTGCTGAATAACCCCATGCCTTCTCTGAGCTGTGCTGTTTCAAAGACAGACTTTTCCATTCGTGCTTTCATTATTTTGTGGTCTGTGATTCTCTATGAAAAGCAGTTACTGAAGTTATCATACACATAATTAGCTTCACAGTTCCCGAATAAAATCCGAAAGTAGGCAAAAGTCCATTGGGAACCCATAACTCTTTCCATAACCTTTCTTCATTCCTTTCTTGGGGGAAAAAGCAGCAGACAGACATCAGCTTTCTATGTTAAGCTTGTACATGCTCCAGTGAAGCTGCCTCTAAGAAAACACTTCTCCCATTGCACAGGACAACTTCTTTTAAAAGCGGTTCTTCTTGATGGGCATGTTGCAAATCAAACCCACCATTTCAATCGTGAGTTCCAGGGGACACCCCAGATAGGGGAACTGCTGATGCGTATTTATTTTTAATGTTATTCTTCAGATCTAACTTCTGACACAAAAATGATGTTTCAGATGACATTTTTATCTAAATAAAATTGCAGTTAATGAGACTGGAGTAGTCAATAACACTCTGTAGAGTTAATCCCCTTATACTGTTTAATAACTGTATATATTGCTTTCTAGATCAGAGCTTTGAATTAAATTCCTCAAACCCAAGTAAAATTACTTTTTTCTGCATTCTGGGGAGCTAACTGGTTTTTATCTGTTTCTCCACCATCAAACTCGGAGCTTCTTTTTATTTTATTTTATTTTTTAATTTATTTTCAGGAAGTTGTCTGTTAAAGAATTGTACTGCTTCAAATTAGGCACTCTAAAAAAAAAAAATTAAAGAAGAAAATGAAATAATTTCTATTGAATAATTTATTCATTTATTTACGCTTAGTCTTTTAGGAAATAAGCCGTGTCTGGAACAGTATCAGTTTATTTATTGTGATGTACCTGTTGTTTTGAACTCCAAACTGATAACGTTAGCTCTTTTAAGGTTAGAAAATGTTAATTCTAAAGTCACTTCTGTGTTCAGAAACTGACTGTCACTGACAGAGCTCATGAGCTCTGATCTCACAGAGCAGATGCTGAAAGCATTCTGGGAATTCTGTTTTGCATGTGGTAAATGAAAATTATTTATTCTAGCAGTGAAATATTTTCTTGCTTAATTTTCATTGACCTAATGCCAGTTCTCATTGTCTAATTTCAATGATACTTACATGCAAGCCTCCTTCTGCCTTAATTTCTACCCTGGAAATACTGTTTTCTAGAGGAAACAGAGCACACTGAAGCTGTTGAAGTACATAGTTTGACAGCAGCATGGGCCATGTGCATAGCTCATAGAATATTTTAGTAATATAGATAATACTTAAAAGTCCTATTTGAAGGGCAAGAAGAGATTAAAACTACAGAGGATAGGATTTCATTGGAAATCTGCTTCTTAATATTTTTTCGTATAACAGAATGAATTTGACTAACAGGGAAAGAAATGACTCTGGTCAGTTTGAGTTTACTGGTATATTCACAATTAGAGCCATTCCTGTATAAAATCTAGTTTCTTATTTATAGGCAGATGGAAATAGTAAGAACTAAGACCAGAAAGTGATGTTTGAAAAATAAAGACCAATATTTGCCTCTGGGAATTCCAGTTTCGAAGGGTTTGAGGGTTTTGGGATGATCCTGTGCCAGTGACTAGAGACTGGTCTCCGCGGGAGCTGGAACTTGAGCAATCCAACAAGAATTTCTGCTGGCCTGATGGACGCGATCCGTATCTGGTTTTTGTGTATGTAAACCTCTTCTGCACTAGCCAAAGGTCTTGAAGAGATTTTTTTGCCTCACATTCAGTTTTACTTTTGCTTTTTAAATGACCCCCCCCCCCCCCCCCAAATGTTTCTTATTCAGGTAAAGCTGAGAAGGGTTCTTGGCCAGTGATGCCATCAGAGGTTGTTCTTACTGCTTGGTATACTCTGGTGTATTGTTTTTGGAATTTTTTTTAAATATTTGTTTATTAGTATTTCTGAAAGGAGAGGCTGAGAGAGATGGGATTGCTTAGCCTGGAGAAGAGAATTCTTGGGGGAGACTTCATCATCATACATAAATACCTCACAGGTGGGTGTAGAGACAATGGAACCAGGCTCCTCTTGGTGGTGTGCAGAGAAAGGGCAAACGGAAATGGGCACAAACTGAAATGCAACGTATTCCACTTCAGTGTGGGAAGAGACTTGCAGCGTGAGGGTTGTCAGGTACTGGAAGAGGTTGCTCAGAGATGTTGTGGAGTCTTCATCTTTGGAAATGCTCAGAATTAACCCTGTGCTGAGCGGGGCCTTGGTCTCGCTGCTCTGCAGAGTTCTCTTCCAGCCTCACTGTGCTGTGGTCCTGTGAAACACTTTACAGGTGAATATATGAAAAAGCAGATTGGTGAGCTGAACTTTTCTGAAAATACAGATCAAATATCTGTAAATAAAAAAACCACTGCAACAGCCTGCAAAAAAATGATCCTTCCAGGGAAATTGTGTTCCTGTAACTTTTTGGAAGCATAACCTCTAAAGAGAGAATAATTGAAACACCAGGGACCAGCCTTCTGCTGTTTGCTTCCATTAATGTCCAGACTTAACTTAGGGATAGTTTGTCTTCTGGCATAAGGAAATGTTACACTTAAATTCAAAAAAACCCTCTTGTTTTCCTCTTTATTTTTAGTAGAAGAAAAGAAGAACATACGGAGTTTCTGTTTTCCCAAAATATGCCATTAGTGCTGGCTGCTGCGCTTCTTTCAGCAGAATCTTTCCCAAGCGAGTTTTCTGCAATGTAAAAAATAGTTGAGTTGAACAAGATTTCCTTTTGCCACAGGCTTTATGATTTTTTTTTCTTGCTTATATTAATTGTCCCTAATTTATTTATTAATTTTGAATTGCATTTGCACAGAGGGAGAGAGAAGTGGCAAATGTTCTGGCATATGGGCCGCACCATTGTTGGAAGCGGCGACTTTGGGCAGCTTTTGCTTCCCCCATGACCCCAGGCTCCAGCATCTCTTTGCCAGCCAGTTTAGATTCCTGCTTTCTTCTCCCATCTAATACAAAATTTTAATTATTTTTTGCTTTGCCCTCGCTACTTTCCTGCCACTGTTCCTCGCCACTTGCCAGCGTTTCGTAATAGAGAGCCAGTGGCGGTAATTCAGGACTCTGCTAGCTGTGCTGTGCAAGAGCTGCTGCTCGGAGGGGTCACATAAGCTACAGCCTCTCAACATTAGCATGGTAATAGCAGTCACTATGTGGAACGCACAGTGGGAATGTTGGAAGCTCTTCCAAGGACCCTGAAGACATATATGGGCCACCCATGAAGGGGAGGGGGTGGGGGGGGTGTGTGTGTGGAAAAAGCCATTTTTGCTTTGAAATGAGCAAATCTGTGTGTTTCATTGATACCCGGAAGCACTGCAATCATTAAGGCTATTACTATGCCTATTATAAATCACAATTTTGTTCATAGGTTGATTACAAAAATTACTTTAGTCTAAAAAATTTTGTTACACTGAGTTTGTCTAGTAGCAATTCTAATCCTTATGAAACAAAATTGTCTTTAAAATAATTATGAATATAGCAATTATCCAAAGATAAATAGTCAAGATTACAGAAATTGTTCTGTGAAAAGCTTTGTGTCAGCTTGGTCTGTTGGCTCATGTCTACAGAACTGTAAAAGGCAGGTCAGTGAAACATTTGTTACTTCACCATATAGCAGGAAAAGCATATTGAGATTCTTGATTCATGAAGGAGAAATATTAAGAAATGAGCTTGTGAAGATGTTAAAAAATAGAGATGGTCGCACTTGAGAGAGCGCAGATAAGGACTAGTTTAAAGCATGAAATTTAAGAAGCTGTTTGTTTCTGATACAGTCAGTGGTAGTTAATAGATAACTCTACTCTGAGTGCTTGATAGTAGTTGCTTCTGGCCATACAGTTTTTGAGAAGTCTCACTGATTTCACCAGGAGCTGTTTGTGATATTACCTGGACCTGCCCGTGCTCATTCCCATCTGTTCACTGGTGTTTTACGGACTCATAGAAAAATAGGGCTGGAGGAACTCAGGAGGATGTCTGATGTGTGCTCCTTCCCCAAGGCATGAGCAGCACCTTTGTAATAGCTTTGTCCCCAGCGTAGTCTTGAAGATCCAATTGCAGGGACCACAGCCAATATATTAAATTGCTTGCCTTTCTTTCCATCATATTTAGGCTGAAGCTCTCTTGGTGCAATTTAAACCTGTTGCTATTTGTCTTACTCATCACAGATACAGAGAAGAGTTGAGGGGGTTTTTTGTTGTCTCCCCCCTCATGCTTGAAAATATATTTTTTTTTCCACCTTCTGTAGGCTGAACCACTTATTTGTTCCCTTTTATGTGTTGTGTCTGGGCTCCCTTCTCTGAGTCCTTCTCTTTGCAACTAGCTTGATGCCCTGAGTTGATCTGGCTGTGCCAGCCGAGTCTCCCAGTGCTGAGCAGACAAGGAGGATTACTTTTCCCGTTGTATCGGCAGTACTCCGGTTGATTTATTTAATGTGATGAATACTTTTTTTTTTTTCCCCTTAACAGTATGACACTATTGACTCATGTTCAGCTTGTGATCCAGTATAGCCTCCCACATCCTTTTCTGAAGAACTGCTACCTACCCAGTTATTTTCTATATGTGTAGTTGATTAATCCTGCTGAAATGGGTTACCTTGCTACTCTTCAATTGAATTACTTTTTTTATTTTGATTGGCCTGATCTGACTTGTTGGGGCTGTTTTGAAATCTAATTTTGGCCTCCACTACAGTTGCAGTTGTATCTGGCTTTCGTATTGTTTGCAGATGTAACAAACATATGCTGCAATTCCTTTATCTGTTCTGTTAATAAAGGCATTGAACAAAAGCAGTTCAAAACAGACTGTCGCGGAGGCCGGGTGATAGAGCCTTCTGCTTTGACCATGAGCCATGAAAACTGATGTTCTGGTTAAAGTTATTGAAATAACTAAAATTAAAATAGTGGCTTGTAATCTGAGCCTTTTATGTCCTTATATTGTGTATCTGGGATCTGTAGGAACACAAATGCAAACGTTTCCATTTGTCAGTACTTTTCCCAGCTTTTATGAGGTTTACAAACATTGGGATCATTGTATTTTCCCCCATATAAAAACGTTCCTGTTCAAAACCCTAGAATAGGTTCGTGCACGTTAAATAAAATGCTGTTGGAAGGCTGCTTCAGTTCTCTGTCCAGTGTTGGGCAGAAGCTGTAGGATTTTATAAATGCCCTGACTGAACCGCTGGCCAGCACCAGAGGGCTGTTTCCAGGCTGTAGGACATGCTTTTCAGGCAGGCCTCCCCCAGGACCCTAGTGAGGTCTGCTCAGTAGAGGACATTTTTGTTGAAGGAGCTGTTACTAATCCCAACATGAGCTAGAAGAATAGAAATGAATTAAAGCTGAAATAGTAAATGGGAGTGTTGTACCTGTATGTGGACTCTTTGATATAGTCTTTTTCACCATACTGATGGGTTTGGGCCCTTGCTGTGTCCCGTTTCCCATCTTGTGATCTGTCTGACCTGGTAATGTGGTGAGGGGAAGGGCTCTGCTCTCCACAGAGCATTTAAGTATTACACTACCTGTTTTCCTCGTAGCTGTATTATTCATAAAACTTAGTAGAAGGCCCAGCCCACACTTAAATATTTTACTGTTCAGTGTGTCTGTTTAATTTTGCCTGTTACAACTGTGTGTTTTTGGTAACTGAAGAAAGCCAGATGCGTGCTGAACTCAGTTACAGAGGAAGAGACTCCCTCTGCTGATAAGATCTGATTCTGGAGCATCTCACTTCAGGGGGGGAAGAGAGTAGGGCTAGTGGCTTTCCAGATGGAAAAATTATTTATAGAATATTTTGCCCCCCTCCAGTGAAAGTGCTTCTCTGGAGAATTGGGGGGGGGGGATATCACCATTTCAGGTTCTGTATGCCTTGCTACTTGTCTTTCAGGAGCCTAATTATTGCTGGCTTGTTGCTTAGCTCCCATGAAAACAGAAGGTTTACACAATTACACATGAAAGGCAACTGTTTTGCTCATCTACAAAAGCTTTAAATATTTTTAATTTGTTCTTAAATTATTTGGCTGAATTACACTTTATTTTTCCATGGGTTTCTGAACACTTGTCAATTGATTCAATGCCCTCTTTTGCCTTTTGACTCTCTGTACAGGATAAAGAAATATGGGTAAATGGCATTAAAAAGAAAACTAGAAAAAAATTGATGTTGCTTGGGTTTTTATTTTCTTGTGGAGAGGAGGAACAGGTTGGGGATGAAGGAAAATATGTATATGGTTGCTTGGACAAAGGAGAAGCTATGGGCCACTAGGTGACAAACTAAGTCATGAACTAAGATTTGGTGTGTTGGAATCTTCATGGATCACAGCTCTCAAAAACTTTTGGGATGTGTACAAAGATTTCCCTATACTGTTTTCAAACTGCAAGAAGAGGCCCGTATCAATTTAATGATCTTTAGATCACTAAACTCTAGATGCTTGTTCAAATAACTGAAGATTGATTAACTCTGTGCAAAGTTGACTGAAAGAGGCTTTATTTCTTTGTTTGCAGTTGGAGACATAAGTTAAATGGAAAGGTAAAAGGCTGGTGGCTATACCTGGTAACGAGCAAGCTACTGTAATGGTACTGGATGCTTTTGATACCTCCTTAATAGAAGAAACACACCCAGAAGGGTTGTGTGGGGCAGTGAGCAGTTAAAACATTGGTGTTTACATTAAACTAGAGGTTTAATGCCTGTTGCATTTCTGCGGGTGGTGAATTAACTGTGGTGTTTTGGCAAAGCTCAGCGTAGACAATGCGTGTAATTGGAATGAACTTTTGTAGTATTTTCAATAAAAGTTTTTATTTTCCCTTTCTACTGTGAATTGAGACATAATGTTGTCTGTATCCTGTATAGCAGCAACAGAACTGAGCAATAGTAGCACAGCTGGTTTTACCTTTATAATAGTACAGCACGTTTCATTGCCTGGGAAGACGTGATGATGAAGCAAAGTTCTGTTAACGCAGCAATAGTGTCCTTTGGCAATGTGACTAAGAGGGAGAGTTTAACATCTGGAGTGGGGCTGCTTCTGGGAAAAAAAAAAAAAGTAGGAAATTCAAGTAGGGGGTGGGTGAGAGGGAGAGATGTGGAATGCTGAGTGCCTGGAGACTGCTGGGGTACCCCACAAAACAGCCTGGCCATGGTTCATGTTGGGTCTGGACAACTCAAGAAGTGGTGTCTGTTATGGAGACCTAAAGAGAAGACAATTTTTGTAACAGTTTGTTAACAGTCTGATATTTTTTGAACCTTTCATCTGCATTGGGAAGTCCCCTGTGAACTGTCTGTCATTGCAATATATCTGTCTGCACCTCCAACAGAAATTTGTATGGAATCCACACATTGAGAAACGTACTGTTCTTAGGAGAGCTGCCCTGAGAAAGGAAAACAGAAAAAAGGGAAAGAAAAAAATAAGAAAAGCTCAAGGTTATATACCAACATCAGTAACACATGCTGGAAAAAAAGTTAATATCTGGTGAATATCAATTAAGTACTTCCCTAGCTAATAAATAGCTTAGGAGGTATAAAATTTAATACTCCTAAAATTGCAGAAGCCTTTGAAGAAGACTTTTAAATCAAACTCATTGGAAGCAGGAGATTTAACAGTGACCTGTTCAGAGGTGAGTACTGAAAAAGATATGATGGAATGAGGCTACATTTCTTGAATATAGAGGCATTTTGACTTAAGCTTTTCTTTCGTTAGGTGGCTTTTGAAACAGTTTATTTTTAAGTTCTTGTGTAACACATCAGCTGAATTGCACTAGTTCAAGTGTCCTGTTTATTTATAAGCCTGATTCTAAGTGCTTCTGAAGGCTCAGTTGGCTTGGCAGTGGGTCACTGTGCCACAGAAACAGCGTGAAGAGCAACTGCATGTCGTTCTTCACATGGCTGTGCCTGCAGGTTCTGCTCACTTTCAGTCCCTAAAGCATAAATCTGTTGCCCATTTAAGGATCTCAAGTACCAGAATGTTTCTTGCTTTCCTTCTTTCCCTTTCATGGTCACCTATAGGAAACAAATGAAATGCTCAGGCTTCTGAAGGTGGTATTCAGCACACTGTCTCGGGCAGGGAATTTCTTTTGTTTTCTTATGAGTCTGTCTGGGAGAAGTTTGCTAATAGGCAACAGAAACTGCTCTGGAGGCACTGAGATATGATGTAGCAGTTACGTGTCTATTTAAAATGGGAGCAAACCAAACTTTGCCCCAGTTGGCTTGCTTCCCGATGAGCAGTACCCCCTGTTTTTCCCAGTTGTGTTTTTCCTAATCCCAGTGGTAGTAATTTTTTTGGCACTTACAGTTAGGAGAAAAATAAAGTAATACATGACATTTGTTTTGGCCGTAGTCATGACTCATAAATAGTGGTAACATCTGTGATGATAAGTTTTTCATGCTATATAACCAGATTCAGTGAGCAAAGTTTTTTCATGTATTCCTGTTCTTTTGCCATTGTTCTATTTAGGAAGCTGCAGTTGAAAGAGTGGAAGTATATGCGTGTGTATATTAACTCATGTATAGATCAGAATTTATATGCATCTTGTGAATTTCAATTTAGCCACTGTATCTTTTAAACTAAAAATGGCTTATTGCCTTTCCCTGAGCTTTACGAAACTTTTTCAAGATCCTTCCCAAATCTTAGTCTGTTGAAGACTCACATTGCTGCCAAGTCTACACCATTCTTTTAATTAAAAGACAAAAAAGAAGTGAAACTTCCAGTGGGTGTAAATCCTTATAATCCTGAAATGATGTAAATCAGTGCAACTCCTGAAGTCATTGGAGCTATTCTGACTTACATCTACTGAAAATCTGGCACATAATATTCCTGCTGGTCTATTCTTTTGCCCAATGGTTGCTCTACGCAGAGTTGGCACCGCAGACAAAGCGCTCTCTCACTTGCTGATAGAGGGTGGCACGGCTTCCAGCACTGCTGATTCAGCACAGCAGAGGCCATTTTCCTGATTTCTTTGTGAGCTAGATTAAATTACTCTGCAACCTGGACTGGAGCCACAGGCCATAGTTTTACAGCCTTATAACATGGTATCCTAGCCCATGGCATCTCGGAGGTCTGGCTCTGCGTGAGGCCCTTCTGCTTTGCTGCACAGGATTTTTAGATGCGGCGATCTGTCCCTTTGTAAAGCTACTGCCAGCAGTACTGAAAATATTTTGGTTGTCCAATTGACATGGAATAAAATGGGGTTCTGTTATTGAAGGAAGGGATATCGTGGGGATCAGGTTAATATGAAAACTCCCCTGTCTGTGTCATGGCAACATTTCTTTAGATTTGCCTTACAGAATTACAGGATAATAAATAATGAATGTCAGTTTTTAATGAATATAACACAGTAGTAGCACCAGTGAGGCTTCCTGCCCAATTTTGGGGACTGTGCCATTAGAGCTGTTTGAGTGACTTACTAAAACTTTGGGAAACCCACTTCCTATCGTGTCTCAGTATAGGGAGTTCTGAGCAGGTTTGGAATTGAACCAAGGGGGTAAAGATGCGCTTTGTGGAGAGCTGTATTTTGTTTGCATCGAGCTGAGAAGTGGGATGTCTGTGACTAGTCAAATAGGCATATGAACAGTACAAAACACCTACTTTCTGTTCACTGACTGCTACTGGCTTTGTGTATTTAACAGGATAGCCAGGTCTACTGTGCTCTCTGGTTGGGTGTCATGTTTGCAGCTCATAGCAAAATTGGTCTGTCTTTCTTTGACCAAGTAGGGATGTTGCTCCAGTTTATCATCTTGCCTACAATGCTTATGATCCATTCAAAAAGGACTCTGGTGAATTGAGAAAGCAGCACTATTAATGAGGAGAGAAAAGGTCAAACAGATTAAAAAGTAAAAGCCGTCCTGCTACCAGCATTGGAGAACAACCTAAACCGATCCTGTCTAAGCCAGGTGTTTGAGTGAAGTTGAGACTAGACTTGAAGATTCATTTTCAGAGAAGTTTAGAAGTTTCACTCTCTCTTCATCCTCCTCTGAGTGCCTAATCACATTGGCTTCTCACTTTAAGGGGCTTACATTATATCAGAAGGACGGGCAGTGATTATCTTTCAATTGCCTTATTGCTTTTCAGCTTTATCTCTGTGGTTTAAGTAAAAAAAAAAAAAAAAAAGGCACCACCAAATAACCTCCTGGTTTTTATACTAGGAAGTATTGTTACAATTAAAAAGTATAATTGAATCAGAACATTTTCAAAGAATAATTCCCCCTGTGTTGTACAGAGGTGAAGTTCCTGTTGCTGGCTTCAGTGCCAAACCAAAAGTTGGCAGAGTAGGAAAGTTTGAGCAGTTTGTTCTGTTTCTGAGACCTAGTTCAGTCTCACTCTGTTGGGTAGTGCTGCTGAGCAAAGGGTTTATCTATTGATTTCTGGATGCACTGTGCTGTTAATCTAAAACTTCTTTCCCCGGTGGAATTTGTATTCAGAAGGCTGTAGCTAAGCTCAAGAAACTTATTTGATTTGGAAAGTTTGAAAGAATAATAGAAGGATTGATGCAGTTGGAGTTTCATGAGCTCAGTCTTCTAGTAAAATAGATGGGCTTCTTTCTCCTGTGTGTATGTGTGGTGGGCTGGTTCGTTATTTAGGAGGAAAGCTGAGTCTGGAGATCACTTAAGTTTTACTGTCTGAGAATTTGCAATTATGAAACTTGTTTGGAGGAAAGTTACGAGAAGAATCTTGGTGATATAACAAAATAGAAACATTAATGACTTAGTGCAGCTTTGTATTTTCATAAATGTGCACTTTGTTTCTTAGCAATTAGGCCTTTTCTGCTTGTTTTTAAGCTAGTAAAATTTAGTGCTATAAATGCCTTGATGTGATTTCCCAGTAAGAGAAATGTGGCAAAGGAATTGCACCTTGTATACCAGGGGGTTTTGTCCCTCCGGTATTTCCAACATTCTTTAAGCATTTAAGGAAAGTAAATCTTTTAAAAAGAGCTTTAATGGTGCTTTATTGACATTCTAGTTATTAAAATGTTCCTTACTTTTTCTAAGAAGTGAATACAGGAATTTATTACAACCTTTTATTACCAAAATACAGTCTTTTATTACAAAAAGAAAAAAAAAAATCTGCTAAAAGTACCTTTAGTCTTTGAGTGAACTGATATTTCCTCATCTGTTGTCTATAGTGCAGACTTTAAAGCAGGAAATGGATGAGATGCAATTGGTGGCAAAATGAAAGAAAAAAACTGAGGCGTTTTTGCCTTTTTGGGGCTACAATCCTGTCTTGCTGAAGTCAATTGCCTTTGACTTCACAGTGCCCATGACTGGTCCAATAATAGGTTTATACTATTTCATTAGGATGTTGTCAAATTAAATCAAGGAAAGTGGACTCATGTCTAAAAAGAGCTTCCTTGTGAGCATTCTCTGTCTCTGAAGCACTGTTGTTAGAGACGATATTACTGACTTGGTTTTGGAGGAATACTTGTTGCTCTTTATTTGTGCAAAAAAAATACAGCTCTTTGGAGGTATGTGATTATCCTGAGGCACTATTTTATTGCACACCCAGGTTGGAAGGTGGAAATTAAGGAGTATGAATGAAGAATTATCTGGATATGGGGGGAAAAAAATGTTGTATTAACTATGCAGTTAGTCTTTGTCAGCAGCATTAACAGTTTCTTCAGTCCTTGTAGTGAGTAACCTAGCAGAATTTATTGGTGAATAGTTCACTTCCCTTAAACGAGCTGATTTTCTTGAGTAGGCAGAAATTACATCTTATTTCATGTCTCAGATTTACTTTAATTTAAAGGCCAAATCCAGATCTGACTTGCTTTTTTTCCCAAACCCCTATTTAAGCTCTGGGTGAATAGGGCATGTAGGATTTGGCCGAGTTAACTGCTCAGAGTAACTTAATTTACTGGAGCTGGGTTAAAGAGCTGTTACCATGTGAGACTGTACTAAAGATCCAAGTTTTTGAAACAGAGAGGATAAAAGTAGTGGGGTTTCAGTGTTTGTGTGTGGGTTGTTTTTTTTTTTTTTGTAGTGTTTTTTTTTTCTTTTTTAATCCCTCATGTAGAAATAAGTGCTTTAGAATATCTGAAGCATCCACCAGTATCATTTCACTGCTGAGAATTGGGTAACTGTGTAAAATTATATTGACCTGAGGGGATTGAAATATAGAAGTGGCCATGCGCTTAACTGTGCTGGAATCAAACTGTTTTACTGATAACATTTTATTGATTCATCTTCTCTCGGTGTTACAAGTAGCCTGAAGCTTCGCAAAATGAGCTGGCGATGTTTTTGTGTTGTGGACATTGCAGTACTGCAGCTCTTCGTAGGCACTGAAATTTTATATATGGGCTGAGAGCTCACGTAATTATTGTGATTTGTAATGACTGAGACTGCAGATGGGGCTTCCCAGAGGTTTCATTTCAAGCTAGATAACTGGTAATTCCTCTTTTCTGTTTAAGAATCTGTTGTCCCTCCTTTTCTCTGCAGCCGTTGAGGTTTCTCTCTGTGAAAAGCTGAGCTGCATCTCTGACTTAATGAAGATGCATAAAATGATTGAAATTGCCTTAATAAGGCAGGGCTCTATATGCAGTAGCAATGAAAATGTGTCTTGTTGTTCGCAAGGGATACTCGGTCCTTTTCATAAAGAAACCGTGGTTTCTACCCATATTATAAAAATAATAATGACAAAAAAATCCTTCTTACAACAAAGCTTTAAGAAAATGAATGGCTTAAAAAAACCACAATGGCAGATTGTGAGTTTAACCTGCATGTGTTGACTAATTAAATTCCTTTGAAGGAGTTAATTTCATGTATTTTATTTAATGAAGGCTTACTTAAGACTTTAATGATGTGGGTCTTTTCTCTTCAGTAGAATGCCATATTGACTCATGACATATTTTTACACAGGCTTCATTCTGCCGTGAACAACAGTAGTTGAAAATGTGAGCGCTTGATAAAGTATCATTAAATTAGCTTATTGTAGTTGCAGATTTTTATTATGCTACTTCACTGAGATATGAATTGATCGCATTGTACTTGCTGGTTTTTAAAGGTGCAGCATTGTTATTGATAATGCTACTTTATCTTGAGTGTTTCATCAGCCTGCTGGCAGGCTTGTTGCCTCTACAATTTTAGAAAGTACTGGCCCTTGTGCATTCCCCCCACCCCCCCCTTTGTATTTCATGTGTGTGCCTGTCTTTTTCTATTGTAAATACACTGAAAGAGACTGCATTTTGTATTTCTACGATGCCCTTGTGCATGGCAGCTCTCCCCTGTCCTCAGTCTTTGGGTGCTTCCATAGAAAGGAGAAATGTTTGGTGTCTTGCTCGGAGGTGCTACTGAATGGTCTGTTGTCTTGGGCTGATTTCCAGGAAATCTGTGAGATTTACTAATGCTGAGGGCAAAATCAATTGCGCTCAAATTTTATAGCATATGCATTTGGAACAGGGGTTTCATCTGTGGAGCTGGTGTAATCGTTTGTAATGTGATGTATGCCACAAATGAAGTTGTAAAAACAAGAGTCTACATCTTGAGTAGGTAAAACTTTCAGATGTTTTTCCATGTTAACTTGAATAGTTGATTTCTTCTATAAATCCTGGAACACTCGGGCCTATTTCAATACTAAGTGTATTGGAAACGAATTGCTGTCACGGCTTGTCCATCTAATTAAAGTTCCTTATTAGCATGGAAGCTGCAGTCTTCCAGAGAAGACATTAGATGAATAATCTTTCCCATTTACCTAGGTTAAAACTAGATGGCTTTTCATCAAATGCTAAGCTAAAAGTCCAACAACAAAATATCTAAGTGTTGCTCTAGTCACTCTTCTGTGTGATCTGTGGTAATTCAGTATATTCCTTAAATACAAATTGGCATTTCAGCTGTCTGAAATATTTTCAGACTTCAATTATCACAAGCACTTGATGCTGTGAGGGCTCTGTCACCTCACCCTTCAGGCTGACGGCTTTCCAGCGGCGATCTCTTTTATACGTTAATAAAGTTTGCCATGATTCATTTTGACATATGCTTAGCCAGATGTAAGAAACTTTTTGTCATAAAGTCTTGCTGATTCACAGGGGTTATTTGTGGTCTGTCTTGTTGATTGTTGTCTCCTTACTGGAGAAGGGACTAACGAGTTTGACGGAGACTCAAAATACTCAAATTTGAGTGAGAGCCCTGATGTATTTTCTGACAGGTGGGGAAGTTGCCATTGGAGGGAGCTACCGAGTGAAATGAAATATGTTTTGACCCTTGAGCTTTGCAAATGGGGATTGAGTGACTGCCAACAGATGTGCTTTAGCCAAATGTACTCCACTGACCCCGTGGAATGTGTGCGGCAGGCGAGAGCATCCAGGGATCCTGCTGCCCTTTGGCTCTGGGAGCAGTGGGGGCCTTTCCTGTGGGAGGTCAGCAAAGATACAGGCGTGAACACCTTGAAGAGAAAACTGTCCTTATGGCAGAAGAAAGGTCCACACTAGCTCAGGGTTGGTAATGGAGAATATCATAATAATACTGAGCACTAGACATTTAAAAATTGCCAGAAATTTCAAGAAACAAGATATTTGTGCTAATGAGAACATTTTCCTGTCATCTTTATTCAGTACTTTCAACAACAAAAATCCCTCAAGTGAAATCAAAGCATGGTAGAATATTTTTCTTAAGTCTCCTTGATCAAAGCTTATAGAAGGAGGGGAATATTGCTTATGACTCCTTCCTCACATACAGATTTGAGTTACATTCTCGATTGTAGCTTGGACTTTCTTATAACCTAGATGATGACAAAGTGGTGATCAATGTCTTTCAGGTATTAGACAGCCCGTTCCCTTCCAGGTCTGCATGTGATTATTTAGGGTGTTGGGTTTTTTTTAGAATGTGCCATAAATGAATGTTTTAAAATGAAATAAATGAAACCCAAACCAACCAACCAAACGCACAAACTAAATGTGTATTGTTTATGTTCTCCCGTATTGACTAATAACTGGTTCACTCTGTCCTTGTTTTCCTCTGTATCTACCTCTCTAGCTTTCTTATATTGTAAATAATCTTTGAGATGGAGATCACAGTTTTTTCTGACCTGGGTTTATAAAGCATCTAGTACAGTGTGATCCTGGACAGGTATGGAGTCTCCTAGCTTAGGTCTTGAAGTGAGTGATTAATAAAAGAGAGGAGATGCTTTTGGGTAGCTGTTCAGTCCCTGCTCAGACATTGTTATAAGGAAGTAAGCGTGATCAGGAAATCCATCTAGAAATTGTTGACATGTTTTTTGTTTTTGTTTTGTTTTGTTTTTGTTTGGGTGTTGGGTTTTTTGTTGGTTGTGTTATTTTGGTTTTTGAGGTTTTTTTTATTATTGAAGGACGTGGCTTTTTTCAGGAAGGGCTGTGAGGCAGAACAAAGGCAATTCTTAGATTTGAATAACTGAGTAAGAAGGACTCTTCAATATTGATCATCTGTGAATAGGTGAAAGCAATGGAAGAGAAATGGAAGTATGCATCTATTCATACCCAGGTAGGAGATGGTGATCACAAGTATGGCCTTTAGACCAGGATGGACAAGCTGAGTGTGGTGTTGCAGAGGTCAGCATGGCTGGTGCTGTGGCACTGAAAAGTTTTTGGTGTTTCATTGTACAGTCTTGAAGGAGGACTAGAAAATGCCAAGGAAAACAGAAGGAAATCTGCCATAATCGTGACAGTAGATAATCAAGAAATAATGTAGTACAGCGCAAAAGCTCACGTGCTGTCAGCCCCTGATGTACATCTTACTTCATTCTCGGCTTAATAACTTGGACTGAAAATCTTTAGTCAGAAACCAGCTGATTTCTTTGTTTCTTTTCATTCTGCTCCTTCTAGATAAGGGAATGAAAGGATTACTTCATAGATGTGTAATTCAAATGTCGATATGCTGGTTCGTTACAAAAACCAGTACAGCCTACTGAAAAGAACAAAGCATCAGCATGATACCCCATCTGATCACCTACCCAGAGATGCATTTATCTAGCTCAGGAACCCCCTCAGCCTGTAGGATTTCCTATGACATGATTTTTTTTTTTTTTTTTTAATCTGTGCTTCTGTAGCTGACTTATTTCATGTCCAGAAGTCACAAATTATCTATCATTTCTGCACAGGTTACTTTGAAGGATTTTTTTAATTTATTTTTTAATTTAGTCCACTTCTCCTGCTGTGTCTGTCAGTGGTCACATTGATTTTTTTATTTTTTTTTTAGAGAAATAGATCAAGTCAGTCTAAGGAATGGGCCCAGTATCCTAAATATATATTTAGGAATGTATTCATTCGTCTGTAAAAAATAGTGTCCAACTCTGAAACTTCCTCTAAGTGGTGTTGGCCAGGACAAAACTTTATTTTGATCTGTCTTTTGAAACTTGTCTCCATTAAAATCTTAGGGATTTTTCTCCTCTTTCCTTGCTTTGCTTTGCATAGAGAGGGGGATGCACTTCTGCTCAAAGCACTGCTAAAACTGAGACCAGAGCTGTATGTGGGAGAAACTAGAACTCAGTTGTCTGCAGGCTTTCGGGAATTGTTTATATGTTAACTACTTCTCAGCAGCTGACTTGCTGTGACCTTAAAGGAAGCTCTTGGAGACGGAGCTTTCCCTGTTTCTGGGAGAAGTAGTTACGCATTTTGTACATGTTTGTTTTACTGCTATATATGGATCCCATTGAATTGGGAAGCCAAGGGCAGTGGCTAAAGGATTTATTTAAGGATGAGAGTTCTGAGATGGCACTCCTGCATAGTAAGTTTCTAAAAACAAGCACCTAAGTGTTTAAAGCTTTTTAACAGCACCCTGTAAGGTCTGGTTCAGAAGATGTTTAAAAACTGTAAAAAAACAAAAAACAGCAATCTCCAAACCCAACAAACAAGAAAAAAACACCAACAAATGCGAACAAAAAAGCAAAGGAAAAAAGGATGTGTTTGCCTGCCTGTGTGCAAGTATCCCTGAAGAGTTGATGGGTTCATTTTTACTTATTTATGGGCAAATTATAGAGGTGCATCTGTTCCTCCTCTGTATACACTCAGACATCTCAAGTTTTTAAGATACTTCTTGACATTCTTTGAAGATTTAATGCCAGGTGGAAGATCAGTTAGAATTACAGATATCCTAATGTTTCAGAATAGTGCTTCTGCCTGAAAACTCGCTTACTTTTGCTCCCAACTTTAATGAGACAGTCTAAACATCATAGTAACTGAGGCAGCAAAAAGGGGAAAACAAGCAAACCCAACAATTCACAAGAAGAAAATCCTTCCACAAGTTTACTGTAAACCCCAAATATTTGTGCTGTGTTAATTTAACTGAAATGCTCAGATCTATGTCATCTTATAAAACATTATATTACTGGAATAAACCAGTAAGTAGAATGTAAGTCAGAGAGCAGAAAAGGAAGCACTTTGCCAGACTCAAGCTTCTCTTATTTTTACAAGTTGTTTATACTGCTATCAGTAAAAAGGGAAAATAACCATAGTTAAGGCTCTTTGCCTGCCATTAATTGTGAGAGTAAGTATGTGCCTTTAGATGGCAAATAACCTGATTTCCATGTGCAATCAGGCAGCGAGGTATCCTGTAGCTAGCCTTTCTACATCTTAATTCTCTCTGCAGTATTGTGTCTGCAGAATGGGAAGCTTTGTTTTAAAGATCACACCTCAAAAAGTGAAGAACACAAGCTGTCTCACTGGGGATTTTTGTTTGCTTTGCCTTTTTTATTTTTCCCCTCTAAATTCAATCACTCATTCAAGTAAATATATATACACCCTTTGAAAGTATGGCCTGAGGAATCTGACACTGGCCATCAGTTAGTGGATTTTGCTTAGTAATTGCTTCATCTATTCAATACTATTGAAAATACCCTTGAGCAGAATATAGCTGCAGGGGAACAACATTCAAAAGCATCTACCTAATTAATGAATCTCATTGCCATTTAGACGAGCATTATACACTTGGCCTTGGCTGTCAGTATAGATCTGTTCTCACGATACTATGTATTTGTCCAGAAAACTGGTGCAATTATTAGAAAAATGGGTGGGTTTGGGAGGCTGGTGTGTTGAGGGCCGTGAATGAAGTGGATTGTCCTTTCAGTATGCAGTTGCATTCGTGACATTACAGGTGTCACCAACATCTTGTGGCTGCGTGGAACAACAGATGAATTTTCCTAGTTTTTTTCTCAGTAGCTGTGACTGAGATTATTCATTGTATTTAGACAAAATGGAAAAAAAAGTAATTGTAACCAGAGTCTAAAAGCAGGTAAGCTGTTTTCCCGTAACAGAAGGGAAAGCAAAACAGAAGAAAAAATTAGGTTTTGCTTAATATTAAAAAAAAAAACCCCAACTCCACAAGCTTTTGTGTGCATCTAGAAAGCACCTGGTTTTTGTAGTCTGGATGATGGATGGAGTGTTTGTCTCCAGTTGAATGAAGTTAGGCAATAACACCTGCTGGCAATGAGCATCTTCTGAAGACCTTTTGAAGAAAGTTATTTTAATAAGTCATGGCAATAGTCAACTAATTCTTAATTCCTAGCTTTAAGAAAACTAATGCTAGGTTTTGAGATCTGCAGTCCAGAAACCATTCTGCCAACTAAAACTAACTCTGGATGCAAGTCAGAGTTTGTGTTCTAACTGAAGTCATAGACCAATTTACTGGTTAGTCAATAAATAAAAACTTTTACATTGCACCAGATGATCTTTTGATAACCCTTCCAACTTTGGCTATTGTATGATGCTATGAAAAAGGCACAAACTCTTAGAAGAACTTTCACTTCAGTTGAAGGCCATAATGACCTGCTCTTCCTTGAAGTGTGTTTCTGAATGTGACTGAGCCTTTTCCAAAGACTGGTTCTGCAAGACCCCACTGTCGTGTGGTGTGGCCTCTGTGCATATTAAGGGTCCTTGTATTGCTTGTAAATCCTTCAATTTATGCAGCATTTTAAAATGTAATTTTCTGCTTCTGTATGAAACTTGCTGAAACCTGTGACTTCTACTTAGGCTTAAGAGACCTCTTTGGATAAAATAATCATTACTAAATTCCTCTGATGGGGTTATGGCCCTTGAATGTGAGATCATCACTGGACCTTTTTTCTGTTCTGTGAAGTGACCCTGGTACATGATGAGTTTTGATCCTGGAGTATCTTTACTGGTTTGCATGTTGGTGATTAACATAGCAGCTTCCCTGCTTCAGCTTGTTCCTGCTGTCCAAGCTCCTGTCTCAACTGTTTGGGCTGGTGCAGCACCTTCTGCATTCCTTTTATAGCTGCTGCAAGCTTTCCTTGGATATTTTAGTGCCAGGTGCTTATTCTAATTTTTTTTCTCTTCATGTAAGGCAACATTAACATACGTAAATGTGAAATTTTCTGAAGAATTCTTAGCACTTGCAAGTGGCACTTGAATGGGCAATTCCATTAACTGTGGTAGTCAGTTGATGAAGCGTTCTTTGCCTTGTGATGTGAGTAATGGAAGTAGTTGCATTTGTGGTTATACCTTATCTAACTCTTCTCGGCCACTGTTGCCCATTGGGCATAGCTACAACACCTTTTAGTTCTGGTCAGTCATTTTCAAGTCAGTGAGCATCTGGGTTGGTCATTAGCCAGCAGAGAATCAATTAGGGCTAGCAGGGTTGTGTTAGAAGGAAAGGATGGAAATACATGAATTTTATTGATCAATTGTCCTGTACAATCAGCATCCACAGAAGCAGGTCTTAAAGCTGTGTGAGAACTCGGTGGAAGTTCTTTTCTGCTCTTGCATGGTTCTTGAATTGAGAACGAGTCCCGTGGTCAGCAGAGATGGCAGCTTTCTGAGGTTCAGAATTGCAAACCTTGATAAGACAAGTTAATTAATAAAGCATAAGTTGCTAGCATTATTATGCAGAGCAGTGCTGAAGTTCCATTATTTAGTATATTTGCCTTAAAGTGATTATGTTACTAATTATAAGGCTCACTAGTCTATTTAACAGGAGTCCAAATAATTACAATTTGTTTGCAGTTCCCACCCTGCCTATTTTCAAGCAATAAGACAAATATTTTCTTGAATCATTCATCTCTTGCATGCCTTGTGTGTTTAGGAAAAATAAATGTTTCTTTTTTGTTCAAAATTAAATATTTCCAGTTTTGCTACTCTCTTTCTGACAAACTTAAGGGTAGTAACATGAGGGATGAGAGACTCTTAAAGGTTGGAACTGAGTATATTCCCACTGAAGTCCGTAACAAAGTTCCTTTTAGCGTCAATTGCTTTTGCATAGTTTATTTTGTATTTAAAGAAACTGTGTTGTAGTTCTTATTTATGCGTTATCTTGAAGCAAGAGAAACCCTCCAGCCGTGGAAGCAACTGGGGAGCCGAGTTCCATTGCTCTTACAGGAGTAATTTGGAGGACAAAATTCTTAACAGGCTTTTCAATGAATGCTCAGTTTAGGGCACCTTAGAATCAGCAGCAGGCATCTGAAACCCTACATGAACTTGGAACATCCAAAGAATGTGTTATTTAATGTTAGGAAAAAAATTGTCAAGCTTTTATAAAAAGCTCAGAAAATTGAGGCTAGACCACCTAAGTCACTCTTGGAACTAGAGCTGTATTTCAGAAAATGGCTTAAATGAGAAGTCAACATTTTGAAGTTAACTCCTTGTTTTATGGGAGGAAAAAAAAAAAGGTAGAGTTGTCTCTGAATCAGCTTGTAAGTTTGCTAAAGTTTGGGTAGCAAAATGCTTGCTTGGAAAAAAATATCTATTAAAAAAAAATAAAAATCACATTTTCAAACTTAGATAATAGTTTCTGAAAATAGCTGGGCTGCCAGAATGTCAGTATTTGGAATGAGAAGATTGCTAAGGGGAAATGGCAAGTAATAAGGGGCCTAAAGAGACATGAAAAGCTAGCAGCTTCATTTTAGTTACCGGGAGAGAAAATTGCGTAGCACTACTTAGAGCATCTTTCATTCAAAGATCTCAAAGCTTGCCGAACCAAACATAATTCTTTGAAGAGAGGTATAGACTAATGATCACTTTATTCATCATTGAAATGCAGCCATCTCGGCACTGGAGCATACTGACTGTTTGGCATCAGGCGTCAGTGCTACCTCATAGATCAGTACGTGAGGTGAAGGGGAATAGTGCAGTTGGGAAGAGACTGGGGCAACGGTATGCACTGAAATGCCATCAGTGAAGTCTGGACACCACCATGCTTTTAATTAAAAAATCCCCAATTTAAAAAAAAATAAGAAATGCAGGTAAAGATATTTTCTCTTTTCTGATGTTCACTTTTGTTATTCTGCCAAAAGATTCCTTTATTAGGAAAAAAATTGGGGCAGCCAAGATTTTTAATATTAAAAGACCTTAGTGGAACTGTTAAAGTTCCATTCTGTTCAAAACTTTTAAAGCCAGTTGGCTGTATTATTTCTTTATAATTTTCTTCTTCAGTGCCTATGTAACTACATTAGTTGGTCATTTACCAACAGACTTGAAAGACTGGTACCATTTAGCTGGGAAAATAACTAGAATATTTTATGAGGGAGAAAAATGGAATTAAGTGTTTCTTGCTTTTTGATGATGGCAGTAGAAGTCTTTTTTTTTTTAATTATTTTTTTTTTTCTTCTCCCTACACACACTCTTCCAATAAAGACAGGAACTCCAATTTAATTCACATTAACCTGAATAAGAAAAGTGCATCCTTGGCTGGGATGCATAAATATAACCCCTTTTACTATGCAAGCAATAATTGCACTTCTAGCTCTTAGGAGCTGTTGCAATGCATGAGCAAGTCCTGAGAGCATCTGTCACTGGTATTTCAAACCCAGACCTTCTCTCTGTAGCTTACAGTCTGGGCTCTGCAGAAAGAACCTGGGTGTGCAAGCTCCCTTCTCAGCATCTGGCTTTGGGTGAACAGAGGAGACTCAGAGGGATAACAACTGGTTAACACTGGCATTAATCTGAATCCTTTCTCTGAGTTATGGAAAAGTCCTTGCAAGCGAAATACTATTTGATCACTGCTGATAATAGATTGTCAGGCATTTAAGCAGCATAACTGTGTTTATGCTGAGCTCCCTCAACCAGAAGGAGAAGGAAACTTCCTAATGAACCTCCTGGAGAGCCAAGCCCCAAGCACTGGGTCTAGCACTGTTTTTTTTCATCTGATGCCAGACGGCTCTAAATAGGTCTTAAAGCAGCTCCAACAGTTTATGCTATTTAATAAATCGAATCTGTAAAACAGGTCACGTAAAAAAACTAAAAACTTTTCTTCTAATTACAGTAAGATTTTATTGAATGCACATTATACATATAGATCATAATACTTATTAAAAAAGACTATTAAGATTTTACAGTTCAAGATTTTACAGGCAATGGGAACAGTGGAAGTCTAATGCTTTCTGAGAATCATATCTGCATTAGCAAGATAAAGGACAATTTAGGAAGATTACAAAAGCAATGATTTAGAGTACAACATAAAAATCTGCTGAGAACTAATTCGCAATGCCAGCTGCTGCTAAGCTTCTTAATCTTTATCTAGTTCAATTAAAATCTGAATGTTTGGGATTTCATTAACAACTGGGGACTTGGAAATTACATGCACTTTTACACTGTATTCAACTGCTTATGCACATTATTGGAAGTTGCCCGAAACGTCTTCAGGTAGACTTGAGATATAATTAAAACTTAAGTACTTAAAGGATAATGCAGAGGTAGAAGAGGATTATTTTAATTTTTCTGTCAGATCCAATTGACAAAAAAAAAAAAAATCTTGCACAAGTCAAAATGGGTTGCAAACCAATAAAGATTTTAATGCAAGTGATATTTATGGATGATAGTGCAATCAGCAGTGCAGATCAAACTGCTTCATTGGAGGGTGGAGTGAATTGGATACTGTAATTGTGCCCTGTACTAGTTGTATTTTTTTTTTGTGGAAAAACCACTTCACATCTATCGTTCACTTCTGTACTGATGTAACCACGCTGCTATCAATTAATTATGCATTTCAAAGAATCTGCAAGTAGGCCTTTCTAAAATTAAACTAAGCAAAGTGATGAACAAGCTTTTAATCACTTAATACTGTGTATAAAAAATAGTTTCTTTCCATTAATTCCTCAAGAATAATTCTTCCAAAAGTTTTTCACAAGTAGAAAAGGACTGCATTTTTTTCTTCACTGTTTTAGTTCTGTTTTCCATGAAAGATTTGGTGTATGTGCTGATTTAAAGAAGCAAAATAAAATAGGTGTCAGAGTGCAGGTCATCTGAGGAGTGTCTGAGGGACCTGGGGCTGTATACTCTGGAGGAGAGGGGGCTGAGGGGAGATCTCACTCTCTACGACTGCCTGAAAGGAGGTTGGAGGGAGGAGGGGACAGCCTCTTCTCCCTGGTGCCGTGTGGCAGGACCAGCAGGAATGTCTGCAAGCTGCACCAGGGGAGGTGTAGGCTGGATATTAGGAACCATTTCTTCACCAGAAGGGTTATCAAACATTGGAATGGTCTGCCCAGGGCAGTGGTGGAGTCGCCATCCCTGGAGGCATTTAAATGGCGTGTGGACCTGGTGCTCAGGGACACGGTTTAGTGGTGAGCTTGGTGTTGGATCAAAGGTTGACTAGATGATCCTGAAGGTCTTTTCCAATTGAAGACATTCTGTGATTCTGTTTAGCAGAACAGCCCTCTTTTTTGAGACAGTCATTGAAAAGGCTGAAGATTTGGTTATTTGACGGTGTAGAAGAATAACTTTTTTTTTTTCTTTCCTGTCCAATGGACTAGAAGTCATGCTGGCTGTATTTGCAAAAAGAGTGGGGTGCTGATGGAAGTGCCACCAGGCAGGGTTTCACAGGGTCGGGGACAGCTCTGCAGGATCTTCTAGTTAAGCTCTGGGTCACATTCATAGCTGGTTTAAATTTTCAAAGTTTCAAACTGGAATGGATTTCATTCTCTTTAATTATTCAGTTCTAATGATCTTAGGTGCCACTGTAGGATGTGGAGATAAGACTATTTTCAGAACGAATGAGGGTATTTAAAGTGGTGATGTTTCTCTTGGAAATGTTGAAAAGGTGTAGTACTGCAGGATAATTGGTACAAGACACAGAGACAGCCTGGACGTATTTAAATGGTGTGTTTTGATCATGTTAACTTGTAAAATGATACAATGATAAAAAGAAATTGTTCAGTAGCAAAATTTCTTAACTTGTTTGGGGAGGTTGCATTAACTTTTGTCATGGGAAATTAAAAGTACTATTCTTAGCAAACGAAAGCAGGGACTTTGTCTCCCTGGCTACTTGATCTTTTCTTTCTTTTTCCTTTTTTTTTTTTTTTAAAAAAAAAAAGTTGTGTTTGCAAAGCAAGCCCAGTGTGTAGGATTACTGCCATACACAGATTTCAAAATTAAAATAGCAGCCCTTGCTCCTTCCCTCCTGATTTTGAGAGGAAACTTTTGTGACTGGGGCACTCAAAATAAGTGGAGAATGCAGGAAAGAAAAGCAAATTTTGACTTTGGTGTACTTTGGCCAAGTGGATAGCTAATGCCTTCTGCTGTCCTATTTCACATTTGTGCCTAGAAGCATTTTCATCTGCTAGGAAGAAAGGTGCAGATGGGTTTGTTTCCTCTACGTATTTGGATTTTGGTTTTTGAATAGTGGTGCCTTCTATATTACTTAAGGTAAACTAGTTTCAGAATTAAAAATGGGCCTTTTGCATTCTCATTTCAGAACTGAAGTAAAGGCAAGTGTTAAGTACTGTTGAAAAATCAATTATATCAGTATAGGTCTTTCTACTTCTGCTTCAAGGGGAACCTAACAAATTATATCCTCCATCTAGAATTGCTAGGGTTAGAAATGCACGAGGCAGGAGAAGATGGAATACCTGAGCAGGATGCCTGAAGGTGTTATCTGTGAACAGGGGAGATTTTGGTTGTGTAGCAGCTCTCGTGGCTGTCTGTCCCACGGAAGCATTCCTGGTGGGCTCCCATCTCATGGCTCTCGTGTGGCAACCTGCAGCCCTGAGCTCTGCCACCCACACCATCGCCCATCCACGCTGGCCTGGGGAGGACTGAATGAACAACACTGAGGAGTGTGTGTTGAATGGGAGTTGGGGGAGAACAGTATCATCTTAGGGAAGACAGAAGGAGAAAGACAGAAACACCTTTCACCTCTGTTCAGAGGGGTCTTGAGAGCCTTATGGCAACGCTCTGCCAAAAAGCACTGAGTGGGCTGTCCCTGCACGGCAGGTGTGCTGTGGACACAGGACACTTTACCCCCTGCCTGCTGCTCAGCAGGTAACAGTGGGAGCAGGGCTGAGTTGTCTTTTTTTTTTTTTTCCCCTGTGTGTGTGTGTCTGGAGCTGATCCTGTGACTTCAATAAATTGAAATCAAATCGTGCTATAACCTTCCTCCGTGTGGATGCTGAGCCCAGAGAGGTGTATAGGATTTCAGCTTCAGAGATCTTAATTTGCCCTGCTATGTGCTGGGGTAGTTGTCCTCAAAAGAGCGGAAAGTCTGCTCTTCTCTGACTGTAGAAGACATTGAGTATTTAGAGGTCTTTAACTAGAGTTTTATTCTCTGATCTTAGAATGGATCAGCCATTATATAGGTATCCCATTATGACAATCTGGATCTAAGCTTTCCCTCCTTGGATTTAGGTCCTTTCAGAAATGTAGAGGTTGTTATCAAAGATTAAAATAAGCTTTCTTATTTTATCTTGCAAAGAAAAAAACTGAAATAAATAAAATGAAGAATATTGATATCACAAATGGAAACAGTAAGTGTGTCACTAGGGAGATGAGTGGGAGTTGAGAGCAAAGATAACTACGGATATGATGAGTATCTGTGCGTTTGGCTTCAGATATGAAAATCTGTGCCACAGATTGATCCTATAGGAGTAATAAATACACATTATCTGTAATTATTCTCAAACTTCATGAACCTTACTTTAATAACATCCTTTGCATCATTTTTTCTGAGATCTTTTATTTTTATGACACTGCCAGGCTTTTTAATTTTAATTCCAAGAAAATTGCTCCAGCTGTTACAGGTTTTGTTTTAGCTTCCATTCTTCCATTTCTGTCATTCTCTTGAAAGCTGATAAACTGTCCCACTTCTGTTCTCTGGAGGCTGAGAGTTCCCCTTGGAGAGTTCTCGTAGCAGGTTGGAGGGTTTTTGTGCCTGAGCTACGCCTAGATTAATTTATTTTAAGATCACAGGCAGTAAAGTTGCAACAACTTCCACAAATACAATTCTGGATGAAATCCCCCCTCACAGTGTGATCCTACAGAAGGAACCCGTTTTTGTTGGGGTATATTCTGTTTGGTGGAGCAGGAAGTTAAGAGCTAAGGTAGTGCAAGGTGGTGATGTGGTGACAGCAATTGGACTCCTCAAAGAAGTCAAAAGCTTTCCAGAGCTAATTGAAGAGGCCGTCAGATGTGGTGGTCAATAAGGATGTTCCTGAGCAACATTTGCATTATGTTAGGTTTGATTCTGATCTCACCTCTGTGAATATAAAAGAGAGGTAATGTTTCTGAAGGAGAGTGGAATTCTATGTCTGAATAAAATGTGGCTGCTTCAAGTAGAAGAGAAAATAAATAAAAAAAAATCAGGCTTGAGTGAGTAAAGTACTTCTGTGTGAATGTGGGAGGATCTGTCTTGGAATAAATCTCACGCAAGTGTTTGGTTTTAAATTTGGCACTGTAAGGAATACTTAATTTTTATGTGACATAATTTTTATTTAATAATATGATGACAAATAGGAAAAATATTTTTTTATCAGTGTGCACAGTGGAGTGGTGGATGTGTTACCAGCACTCCCATGGTTGCACATTGAGCTGGGATCAGCATGGGTATTGAAAGTGTTACTGGGTTTCTTCTGTTGATTTAAGTGTGATCATATTTCATTATGTCCTGAGGTCTTAGAAAAAAAAAAAATCAAGAACCAACAGTAAGCAGAATTTCAAGTGCAGCTTTTCTGAAGAATGGAAATGAAATATAGACCAGTGTACTCCTTTGCATATCTGATGACGCATTGACCACATGTTATGAGATGAAGTTCCAGTTGAATTTTAAACCAATGAGTTTTAGTCCACAGTTTTAATTCTTAATAGCAATGAATATTCACACTTCTCATTTCCATTAGTGAAGTCCTCCTCATTTCATCTTCCCTGGTAAGGTGGGCTGTCCAACTGTGGGCTGCAGGCCACCTCTGCTCAAGTAAACCTGGCTATGCTTGTGGCCATGTGAGTGACTCAAGAAAACCAGAAACATGAATTTTAGTGAAAACCTCAAATATTTTACTTATCCAGAAAAAAAAAAGATTGCATTTCCCTGTTAATTTATGTCTCCATACTACTTTTTTTTTAACATGTTAAAAACAAAATCTGAATTTTTAGGATGAAAAGTAAAACCAAGCAAAGAAAAGACTCTCTCCTCTTTTACTCTTTTATAAAAAAATGAAACTTGAGTTATTCTGAATAACTTCTGAGCAATGCCAACTGTTAAATGGAATCTTTTTCCCTCAGACAGTTTTAATTTCAAATTTTGTATTTGCTATTGACACATTTTTACCGTATCTGAAGATTGCCATCTACTGGTGTAGAAGAGCCTTGGGGTCTGTTTATTGTTCAGAAATTTGAAAATTCAATAAAGTTATTTTCTCAGTTGATGTTGTGATTGCATTATGCTTCATAGGATGGGGCAATAGTAGGGGAAACATTAACAGCTATTTACTTTATCATACGAAGCACTGTGCAATGTCTTCTTAATTAAAAGGCCATTATAACAAGATACTGATGCTTCCCACGTGAATGAGCTTTCTATTCCTCCAAATTAAGCCATGTTTCATATTTCTATACTATAAGAACAGAAGAACACATTATTAAAAGGTTAAAATGTACATTTTTCTCTAACTGTTTGAAGTGCTTCTGACCTTTGGTGTGTTACAGGTAGCTCAGTAAACTAGAGGAGTAGAATTTAATAGGGTAAATTCCAAAATTATGGGAGATTCCTCTGTAAGGAATTTTAGCATTAACTAAAAATTTGCTTAGGTTTCTAGACACTAATTCCTCCTCTAGTCAGCAAAGCATAAGGATCTTCAGAGGTAAATATTTTCTCCCTACCACCTGAGGAGGGGCTGCTGTAACTCCCACCAAGCTTTGAGCAGTAAACCGTTGCTGGAGGGTGAATATTGACATGCACCTGGAACTACCATCATCTCAAAGTTGGGGCAGCTGGGGTTTTAGAAGGTAGCTGCTCCTGCACTGAGTGCACCTGTGGTGGTCTGGTTTTAATGAGACCAGTGGGTGCTGAGAACTAGTGCTTGCTGTGGAAAGCTGAGGAACTGGTCTGTGTGCCTGGCTGTGGCTGTGACTCTGGAGCAGGTGAGGACACCCATAATACAGTCAGATTTCTGGGTTATTTCTCCAATTCCTTGACATTGCTTAATGGTAAGGTGCTCAGCATGCTGCCTTTTTGGAATCTTATTTTTAGCTGTCCATTTTCTGTGAGGAAGCACTCGGGAGCCAAGCATGTGGCTTGGCTTTGCCTCCCAGGGACATGGCACCTAAACCTCCAGCTTTTATTGCTCCTGGCTTACCCTGTGATGTGTGTGGAACATTGCAGCTATGGAAATTAAGCTTTGGAAGTAATTTGCAAAGGGCCTTGCTGTTCTTTTGGTGACAATTGTGTACTTTCAGCTGGGTGGGCAGCACTATGGTTGGTGTATTCTTGCTCAGAGCAGCACTTACTGCAAAAATGCTAGTACCAAGCAGATGCCATCGCAAATGTGAACACGCTGCTGCTGCTTCCACAGCAAAGCATGCAAAAAATTGCCTTGCTCTGGAAAGGTGGCCTGTGTCTCAGGGTAAGGCATAGGGAGCATGTGTTGAAGGAGCAGCTACTGTGCTGTGACTATTCAAGCTTTATTGGATTGGAAAGTGAATAGTCATGTAAAAGCTGTGTAACTTGCTGAGACCTTAACTAAAGCTGCCCTAGGGCTGCCCTCACGCACATGTGCTACTGGTGTTGATTTCCTATCTGCTCTTCTGCTTTTATTTGGGGAATTTGCTGCGGTTGTATGTTAAGTCATCTTGTCTGAGTTGTCACCCCTCTTAGTATCTGCTATTTCTCTCTTACATAAGAGCTTGTAAGAGAAGAATGAAAGTAAGGGTAAAACAACACACTGTGCATTTACATAACAATGTGCATCCGAAGGTTCTTCTGTATGAACTTCAAGTCTATTTATTTTAGATATTCAGCTGTTGGCACTGTGCTTCGGATTCTGCTAGATAGTTATCAGTTACTGTGTGTGTGTTTGCTGGTAATTATAAATAGTCGTCTTGGCTTTTTTAAGGCACGCAGGCTTTCCACCACTTGCTCACATAAGCCTGTTTTATACTTTGGTGTATAAGTATTTTGAATGTAGAACAGCAGGGAGATTTATCGAGAGGCCAGACAGCATGAACCTACAACCTGAAGCTGAGTTGACTGTAAAGTTAATTAGAAAGAATGAGAACAGAAAATGATCCCATCTTCAGTAGATCGAGGGTGTTTCTGATGGGCATCAGCTTGTGCAAACATAAGATTCATGTAATGGTGCTCCTGACTGAAGTCTTTTGTGTGTGGAGGACGTGGCAGTGTGAGCCAAGCCATCAAACCAGCTGCTTGTTGTTCTTTCTAACTACTAAAGAGAACATTTACCTCAGTTTTTTTTTTTACCCTTTGTTAGATAAATATTGACTTTCTCAGTTCTTCAAGTAGAAGCAGCCTCTGAGAGGTAAGTGCTGATTCCCACCTTCTATTAGGCATCTCTACAAAGTAAATACATGTTCACAATAGAAAATGGAGTAGCCCATTAATGTGGTGATTGATTGACATGAAAATGCAATTCTGTGATTGATGAGACAGACACGTGTTCTTCACAAAAGCTCGGAGGAAATGCAGTCTATATCATACTCATTCTTACAGATTTTTAAGTGTTGGGATTTTTTTAAATTCTAAACAGTCAATTTGCTTCCAATTATAATATGAACTGCAGTAAATCTTGTGGTGGTGGTTAATCAGAGATCAACAGGCATAAATCACATAAGACAGGTCTTGGCTGTTAAGAGATGGACCATTCATTAACAGAAGCAATTGCTTCATTCTGGTCTTCTCTGTGGCACCCAAGTCTTGTATCCCTTAAGATGTTCACAGTGCTCTCATTGACCTGAAATATGTTTCAGTATCATTAGATGTACTATGAAGTGAAAATTCTCTTGCTTGTCTGAATTAGAGAAGTAGTTTGAAGTTTCTCAGCTGCTGACTTGCTAAAAAATTCCTGTCAAATGCATAACACAAATTATTCAAGTAGACACCTGTTCTTTGCATTTTAAAAGGGGGTGAGATGAGAACCTTAAATTAAGAGAAATTCTACCTTTTCTGTGTAGTTATGGTGTCTTACCCTTGGAGTGGCCTGAGCCCAACCTTAGCAGAAACTTCACGCAGATCCTTTGAAACTGGCGAATCACTATTGCTCTTGTGACTTTGTTTTGTTTCCCTATCAGTTGGGATGACTTTGGAGGAAATCAGTCCAGTTGTACTCATGCCTGCTGGGTAGTTCTTCTAAGTAGCCAGTGGTGACAAAACATGTTTTTTTAAGTGAGAGTAAAGAAGTCTTTGTCTGCAGTATGGTAGGGGGAAGGGCAGAAAGAAGAAAAGGAGACTCATCAGCTTCTCACATGTTAGGTTTTTTGTTTGCTTGTTTTTGAAAGAGTTCCCTTCTTCATTGAAAAATGCTACATCTTTTGAGAAAATAAATCCCTGTGCTTGCTAAAGGTAGAGCAGTCTAGTCATGTCACTGATGGATTCCAGTATTTGATAGTAAATAAGCTTGTTAACAAATGAAATTAAACAGGACACTGTTTTCCCTGTCATGTTCACCAGTGTGAAAAGGGATTGATCAAATGCCCATTGCAATTCATGGGAGTCTCTGCTTCAGATGGACTTTGGAACAGGATTAATATTGTTTTCAGCCTTTTGGTTGAGTTTTTTACAATAAAGTGTGTTTAGAGCTACTTGCATGGTTTTCAAGCTGTTCAGATAGATGACTGATGATAATAGCTATAAACAGACCTTCAGTAACAAACAAAAAAGGTGGGGAAGGGGGAGCTGCTTGGTCTCAAATGCCCTGCCTCTTGCTAAGACTTGCGGGAGAAGAAGCACTTCTCTCAAAAAAAAAAAATAGAAGTGTTCTTGCTGTGCTTTGTCTGCCTCAGTAGCTCCTTATTTGTGAACCCATGACTAATGAGTCTGTGTCATGGACCATCTACCATTTGTGTTTTGATTTGCATTCTGGAATATGGCTTAGATCTGATATAATGGGTTCCTCCTTTATTGCGGTATCTATCCCTAGCTACACACTATTACCTCTGCACAGGCTCTTACTGTGCGGGGATCTTGGAATCATAGAATGGTAGGGGGTGGAAGGGACCTCTGGAGATAGTCCAACCTCCCTGCCAGTGCAGGAACACCCAGGGCATGCCACACAGGAACAGATCCAGGCAGGTCTTGAAAGTATCTAGAGAAGGAGACTCCACAAGGATCTTATGTGTGCCCCGAGTACCCCCTTTTCATAGGTTTTTAAATTACATGTATGACCTCTGGAGCTTTTTGTGCAATTCTCCCATATGTGGCAGTGATGATAAAAGTTTCTTAGCTCATTTTGGTGTTCTGTGGATGAACTCATCTGTGGCTCTGTGGGGCGACCATTAAATAACCTGCTTACTGGTGCTGCTGTTAGTAAACAAGTCTGGAAGTGTCTATCTGGGGGTTTACCTCTGTTCCATGTTTCTGTGTGAAGGTCTGGTGATGGCATTTAGAAACCAGTTCTTCTACATCTTCACCTGAAAAAGTGTGGATTAAAAAAAAAAAAAAGGAATAACACCCTTTTAAATATTGTATCTTTGTAGCAGGTTATTCAACCTTGTTCCTTTTATAGGTACAACAGAAAAGTTGATTAATTGCAGTATTTATTTTACCAGTTGATGAACCTTCCATCGATAAACCTGTGAAATACTACTGGCACTGTAGCATGTACCTACAAAAGGGCATCCCGGGATATGATTGGATAACTATATTTATATAATGTATTGTTTATTATATGAAAATTTGACCTCATTGGCTGCTGTCCCACTCCATCTGTGTTATTTGAAATATATAAAAATGAGGAGAACATCATCTTGATCTATTAGTGCAACCAGACAAAGAGATCCTGTTGCAAACTCATGGAAGATTGTGTCCCAGATGGGAGCAGCAAATTTAATTACTGACAATGGAATGAGTACAGAATATTTCTGCACGCACAGTTCTGAACAATGCACTGCTTCGAAACTCGGGCAACTTGATTTTTGCAACATTACTCTGGGAAGAGTTAGTGGATGGTAATCCCCTGAATTGAGGATGAGAGTGTGTTACAGAAAAGCTGGTGAAATGCTAATGAATTCGTTGAGTGAAGTCAGTGAAATAGCTAAACATCTAAAGAGCAAATATCAAGCACTGATATTTATGTAGAGATAATACAGAGGACATAAAAAGTATTCGTCTTGGAGAGACCCTGGGCTTCCAGTAAAGCTTTTGGGGGTTTTTGTTTTGTTTTTATACAGAGAGTTATTTTAGGTGGCTGCCTTACCCTTAGAACATACCTTGGTGATGGTGCTGTGGCTTTTCCTCTGTAGGAAAGGGCCATAGGTGTGTAAGTCAGGAGTCACTGAACAAATATTGCACATACAAAAAAAAAGTTATTATATTGCCACTTAAGAAATGGGGTTTAAACTGATATAGCACCGTGTTTTAGAGCCCATGCATCCAGGATCTGCCTGCTCAAAATTGACCACAGTTGATTACAAGCTTTAATTCTTCCAGGAGTTGCTGAAACAGCTGCCTGGTGCCATCTCTCCTGCTATCCATGCGATGGATCCCTTTGTGCTGGAGGTAAAGACCTGCTGGATGCTTTCTAATAAAACAATGAAAAGCTGACTTTATCATCCTTAAAGCAAATTATCTTTGAAAAACAATTTACCAATACCAAGGATGCTCTTTAGATAGGCATGTTTTCTATTAAAAAGTCTTGAGTATTTTTCTGCCCTTAAGTGGAAGAGTTTTCTTAATCCACTGAGGCATTATAGGAGTGGCTCATGCAGAGAAAGCGGGGGCTGTTTTCTGTCTGTATCTGTCTAGAAGAGCAGTGTCATCCAGTTGCCTTGTTTTAAGTTGTATCAGAGAAGGCATAGTATGTTTAAAAATTTTTTTTTGGTCTTCATCAGCTATAATTACATCACCTTTATTTCTCTACCTAAAATGGTCCTGGGTCAAGGTATTGTGGTAAATCTGGTAGTGTCTTGCCATTTGCCTTGGCCTCTGTTTGATGGTAAGATGACAGCAGTAACGCTGCGAGGACAGGACTGCGGTTTTATGGGAGCGAAGTCAAGGTGTGAAGTCAGCGTGAATGCCCAGTGTCCAGACGTGTGTTGAGCCACTGTCTTGTGGCTCAGCCTCGTGATGCTGTGGGTTCTGCTGTTGCTGGTTACGCCATCAGCTCGGTTCCCCAGTACTTCTAGTTATCTGTTTATGTTAATATTGGGTAACAAGGAAAACACTAGGCTTGGCCCCAGTGTACTACTGTGGGCTTCCCGCTGACTTGTTTACGCCTCCTCATCCCACAGGTTTGTCTGTTGTCATAGTTCCCGTTTTCTTTCCATTTTCGAAAGCAGGACAGGAGGTCTCTATGGAGACAGGCATCAGTTCCACTCTGTGCACTAAACTGTAGGGGTTGCTGTAAGAGCAGAGCTGTGAACACACTCCATCCCCTGTGGAAGCCAAAAACATTGCCACTCTGACATCTTCAACCCCTGGTGTCTTTGGGAATTAACATTTGAAGGTCACAGCAGCTCTGCTATAACAACAGTGGGTACTATTACCTTCATCGGATCAGCAACACGATAACAGGAACATCATCTCTGTGCAGTACAGCTTCAACTTTCAGGATTTTTTTTCACTAACTGCATAAAAGACCCCAAACTATGATGCTGTGCCTTTAGAAGTAGGATGTGTATTTCATCTGAAATAAGAAAGTTAAACACAGGCTCTAGTAAGTCACTGTGACACAAACAAAAAAACTTCAGAGGTGGCTTTGCCACAGTGAAGGAAGTTCATGGGTTATCTTAGCCAGCGTGTGTACATAGTTACTCAAACTTGTACCTGGAGGAGCTGGGTTGTTGAGCAGTTCCGCATCCAAAACATGACTTACGACTCAAAACCCTCTGAGCAACAAATCACTGAAGACAGGGAGGTATCTGTCTCGCCTGCTGTCCTTGTTTAGTGTTGAACATTGTTGTCAGTCATATGATGGATACGATGGGAAATGCAGTCAGGTTTGGCTCAAACAACTTTTATTCACGTAATGATGAGGTAGGTGTTACGGGTGTAATTTTCAGAAATACCTGAGCAACTCAGGAACCAAAATCCATCAATGGTGTAATCACTGAATCGCAGGTTGCTACATCACCGTCTGCTCAAAGTGTTACTCTGTGACAGTTTTGGTCTGTGCCTACCTTCCTCTGAAATTGAAGGAAGGGCCTAGAGAAGTGTATGCATGTATACATATATATATACACACACGCAGATGTATTTCTTCCCTGCTACCTTTTGTGTGTGTTTATCTGTAATCACAGATAGCTGTACAGAAGAAGCCTTTGCTCACAAGGCAGATAAAAGGGGGGGAATCGCAACCGAAGGTGCCGTGAGAACAGAAGGGTTGAATTGGGCAAGATGAACAGAATCTGAAAACTCTACCAGATGAGGAATAAAAGAATTACCTGATGTGTGTTTCATTTTTTCCTTCCCCAGGGAATGGTACTGATCTTGTATGAGGTTTTCTTCAGGGTCTTGAATGGACTGGTGGTCCTGTCTGACACGATGCTGATAAAAGTCTTGTTTGTTTGCAGCATAGGCTATGGAATAGCAGTTGAATTTTATAGCAAGTTTCCTGGAAACTAGCTATATTCCTAGCTAGGTGGAATTTTAATAGTACATTGGCTAAGTGTAACCCTAAGGAGTGTTTAAAAATTCAGTGACTGAAAGATGGCATGCTATTTTGTTCAGTGTTATGAACCCAATTAAAAAAAAAGAAATATTCTAGGATCTGGTGTCAGTTTAAGTGCCCAAAAGTTGTAAATACTCATCAGCAGTTTGCCTGAAAGATAGCATCTGAATGTTGTCTTTCTGAACCGGTGGTCCTCAGCCTGTCACTGCTACCACAAAGCTGTGTAGCATCCTGCCAGATTTAGAGAGAGAACAGCGACATTGACTGTACAGTATTGGTTATGAAATAAAGGTCAAGTTCTGCTGTCTGATAAATATGTTTTCTGTTAACCTCTAAATTAAGATTAATTTAGATGAAGTCATCAAGGTATATTTTGGTGGGCAGAGGGTTGGCATAAAGATTCGAAGCTTGTGCATAGTTCACGAGAGGGAGTAGTCCCTGTGGGCTGCTGGCAAGAGATAAAATGTTCCTTTTAGTGCTGTAATGGTTTGTGTGTGTGTTTGCTAGTTGCTTCCCACCAACTCCTCAGGCACGGGTTGTTGGGTCTGCCTCAGCATAGAAGTGTATCAGGTTAATACCAGGTCCCTTGGAGCTCAGTTTCTTGGCATATTTTCACAAGTGAAGACAATTAGGAGGATTAAAACCACCTTTATGTTATAATCTAAGTTAGCCTTCAAGGCTCCTGCTGTAGTCAGTACAGAGAGGGAGAAGTCTCCAGAGAGAGTGGTTTTGTCTTGGGATAGGTGTCTGATTCAAGTCATCTTCTGGGACTGTTGGAAGGGCCCCTTTGCTGTGTCCACTGTGAATGGGTTTTATTGTATTTATGCTTTTAGGATATCACTGTTCCTTTGTCATTGATGAAATGGTACTCAAAGTGTAATGATTGCTTAAGGCAGGGACTTTGCTTGGCCTGCATTATGGTATTGAAAGAGTGTCACGAGATTGTACTCATCACCTTGGGTAGAAAAAAATGAACAGACAAGTCTTCTGACTTACTGACATACTTCCATTTTCTAGTAATTTATAGATATGAGCAAATGTAGGAACTGTAGATAGGAGCAAATAAGAATGGGCACCAAATCAAATAACAAAATTTTGAAAAGGTCAAATTAATATATTTTTACAGCTATCTTTCACAGAATGAATGAGGCATTAAAATTCTGATTATAAGTTCTCGTGAGAATGGATTGTAATGAGAACAGGAACCAGCACATTATAAAGCCACTCTCCTGGTAATAATTTTAACTAGAACAGTAGCTGGTACAAATGTAATTCATTAATTCAGTTTTATGACAATTTAAAGACTGAAATCTGGTTGTTATCGTGTGGCCTTCTTATGCCATATCTAGGACATTTTTTTTGTAGTTAGAGTTGAAGAATTGGGACTAAAATGCATTATAAACCAGATGGATGTAAACTTCCTCGGTGTCTACCTTATCACAATTGCTGCCTTTCGTGAAGCTCTTGTTGCACTTAAGATTGAGTTGAAAGAATATTAAAAAGTAGTTCTGATTTGTGTCTATTTAGGACAGATGGCTAATTTAACTAGTCTGATCTCAGTTTCTTATTGGACTACATCCAGCGGTCCTTGATAGTCTAAAATCTGAAGTCAACATTTCCCAAAACCATCAGATGCAAATAGCAAAAGTAATTAAAAGCCTGCTTCAAACTGTAAATATCCATTAAAACGTGTGAAATTTTTGCTAATAACATTTGTGGAGCTTTCGTTATTTTGAAGAGTTTTAGTTGCACTGACAGTAAAGACTGACACCAAATATGGTGAGTGGTTTTATTTGTTTGTTTGTTGTTTTTGTGTGCCCCCCCCTGTTTTCAAAGTATCTTAAAATAGAGACTGTAACATGCCTGATGGTCAAAAACTTCTTGCCCTTGTTTTGGCAGGGTGCTGAAGGGTGGGATGATAGGATTTTTGGAGTCAGTGTTGTTGAGGATTTAGGACTGATGCTCTTGGTGCCTGCTTTTATCATCCACAGCTCCCACTCGCTGTCCTTGGACAGGTCTGTAGGGCTTTGTGTCCTTCGGCTGCCCTCCCAAGACCTGCTGCTCATGTGATTGCACACAAGATATTTCTGTGACAAGATTACTGTAACCTGTCAATTTAAGATGGTTAGTTTTGTTATGTGAATTCTCAAGTTACGTTAGAATTTGTCTGGGATGTCTTTGTCAAAAATATGGAGTATAGCTTGTTCTTAATAAATACTTGGTACTGGGGAATGCCCCAGAACAATTAAAATATTTTAGTCTGTAGTGCTTAGACAAGTGAAACCTTGGCTCTCCTGCAGTCAGCAACAGAACTCTGTATTGATTGTAGCTGGATTGTTATTTATGCTAAAATAGATGGGTAGAAGATATGAAATTATAAAATCCATGTTATTTGGTTTTTTATTTTTTCTTTCTTTTTGTTCAAACACCAAGGACACTTCCCTAGCCTCCATCCATACTCTTAACATTCCTTCTGCCTGCGTCAGGTACGCAGCCTCTGGAGTATCAGCTTCTCTTCACTGTAACTGGCTTGTCTGGCATCTTCACAGTGGGACGTGTAGCTTAATCTGACTAAAGATGTCCACATAAACTCCCATCTCCCCTCTGAGGAACTGCTGCTGGAAAGTTTCTCTTTAACATCGTGCTCACGCGTACCGAGTGAGCAGGGCTTCCAGTGTCTTCATTAATAGTATCAATGTATAGAGACATTAATGATGATCCTTATCGTAATCGCAGGATTAATAGAGGGCTGTTCAGATAGTAGAAAAGCCCTATATACATGCTGTTAGGGTGTTTTTACAAGAATTGCTTTAAAAATGGATTTGTTGGAGAGTAATAGATGTAGTTTTAATTATTAAACTGCAGACACTAATGGATCTTCCTTGTAAATAACTGTGTTTTCATGAAATGTCTGTTACGCTCTTTGGAAACATGGGTTTCTCACATTGTCTAGCCATATATTTAGTCCTAATCACACTGGTGAAAAGCTATTTAGACCACAGAGTTTTGTGAGTTTTATCTCAAGTCTTTTTGTTCTTCCCACTCCTTAAGGCAGCGTTTGTATTAGATTGCAGGTTTTCTATTTTAAAGATCTTTTTAAACATCAGACTGTTGAGTTCCTACCAAAAAAAAAAAAAAAAAAATTAGAAAGGAGACTTTGCAATAAGCAAAGCTGCAATCATAACATGTCCTGAATGATGATATTAAATTTCTGAGTAGAAGCAATAAATTATTTCCCATAAGCCACAGACTAATGGAGCAGCAGCAGTAAACTATTCCAGAAAAAAGGTCTCTGTATTAATTATGAGATGCTTTGTGCAGTGTCAAAAGACAGAGACCTGGCCCTGTGACTAGTTCATTGCAGTAGTGTGTTCTGGTTGGTGCAGTATGGCCAGTTAAAGGGGCTGAGTAGGTAAGATGGAAAAACTGCAGCAGCTGCTACATGCTGAGTGTGGCTGGCCCATCAAAGTGCTGCAGCACCCAAGGGCCGTGGAGGTCTCACACAGGTCTCAGGTCAGTATTCCAGGGGAACTGTGACACCCTAAATAAGTTTACGGACCTGTATGGACACGGCTAAAGCTTCTGCAGTGGGCTGTCAGGGGAAATAGGGTGTGAATATGAGGCATGGGAGTAAAATGCCCTTATTTATGCTACTGCAAAGGGAAGGGGAGAGGGGGCACTTGTGGTACCTGTTCCCTTTTGCATTCTACCAGTTCAAGGTCTGAGATAGATGTTCCTGGTGATGGACGTTTCAGTATCAGATGTGGCAGCTAATGACTTTAGTCATTTTGGTCTGCAGTTGTCCAAGACAGAGGCCATCCCCTTGCCATGTCTGTTATATCTACTCCTCGATGAGTATGGTGACATGAGCTGGTGACAGAGGACTCTAGACCAGCTTAGCTCACTGGCTGCACCTTTGCCAGAGTTTTCTAGTGAACAGCAGTAGTTCAGTGTACAGGTGGCTTGTCTTGACTTCCAGAAACAAGAGTAGCCTTTTAATCAAGCCTGAACCACTGATACTCTATGTGCAGCATTGGTGTTTGAGGGAGATGTGGTTTGCTGTGGATTTTGCCATTGCCCATCTACAAGACATGTGCATTGTTAATTTACATCTTGCTGCCCAGAACAATTTTCATTGCACAGGCATTGCCCTGAGTGTAGATGGTGGTGCTTTCTAATATTCAGTTTCCTTTCTACTGAAAAGCAACATAACTTCATTGAAATTCAGCTTTCCAGCTGGAACAAGTGGGAGATGGCTTAGATTGGTTGATTTTGGCTTATGGAGATTCTAGGAGTATCTAGCTCCAAATTCTAGGAAGGTCACTTAGATCTTCTCAGCTGGCGGTGGCTCAGATGCTCCAGCCAGAGAAGCTGCTGACAGCAAAACAGAGCAGTGAACCATCCAGTAAAATCTCTTGTTTTCTGCTGTTTTCATTACTATATAAACTTAAGTGTAGATTATTTCTGGTGCCTCAGAAGCACGATGCAAAGTTATTTCTGTCAGAAATAAATATCTGCAGAAGAGATAGGAAGTGCTTGAGTTTTCACTCCAACTTAAAAGATCTTACAAGGCAGTGGGAAGTTTTGCCATGGCAAATCTCCCATAGTTTTCAACAGGATATAAGAAGAATCTGTATTTTAATAAACATGATGACTGAGATTGTTGCTGAGTGAAACTAGCGAGATGAAGTATGTTGACAAGTCATGGCTTTGTGTTGTTCAGCCTGTGTATAACTTGAAAAGTCAGCAATACTGGAGAAGTATGACTTTAGTAAATGTGAATATATTTACATGATTTGACATGTCATGTTAAAGCCAATTTGTTAATGGGCAGCTGCAGTGCTTGGTTTTGTATACTGAATAAAAACCAGTAGGTCAACTGTAATGTAAAAATGCACGTTTTGTTTTGGCTTTCTTTTTAAGATTAAGCCCCACATTCAGCATAACAAGAGAGCAGTAACCTTTGTTCTATTTGATATACAGCACCTTTTTATGTAAACTCCTGGAAAGTGATTACTGGAATCATGAGGAAACAACACCTTTGGGAGATTACCAGGCAAGGCAAACAGCTGGAACCCATAATCTCCTGAAAGTCTGCTTGTCTGTGGATCACTGTGTCTACCCTAGGGTGCTATAAGTAATACTTTTTTTAATTATGCAAAACAAATTATTTGAAAATTTTGATTTTAAAAATTGTTATCGACCACAGAATTTAACCATGTGTGAAGTCAGATGTTCAGCAGAAGTTCTTAGTTTAGGATTCTGCAGAACTTATTTTTGTATGTAAGTGTGAGATATTTCCTATTTTCTTGACACTTAAGATTAATTATTCCATCAGTTTAACTGAAGTTTAATTTAACTGGAGGAATACCTGTATCTAATCTATTTGACAGTTGTTTTTTTTCAAGTTAATTTAAAAGAAATTTAACTTCATCTTGAAGCGAAACAAGTCTAACTTCGTGGGTATTTGCATTGATTTAATTACATAGGCTTGGGGAGAAAAAAAGACAACTTCGGTGAAGATAGAATGACTCTATTTTTCTCTTCTAGAGCACAAACCTCCTGAGAAATGTTCCTATCTGACTGTTGACCTGGCAGTTGTGCCCTTGTTGTTTCTGCTGTGTGTTGGTGTTTGAAAGTCTGTGTGACTCTCCTATGGGGTTTAGTCAGTGCAAATCCACTTAAATTATGAAGCATAATCTATGATTTAAAAAGAGAAGTCAGATCAATTTAAAAATCTTGCCTTAGTCATCCTGTTCATATTTTAGTTTCTTACTATTAATGTAAAACATCCAGACTGCTTCTGGCACATCCAGTGATCTGAAATAATACAGGCTTTAAAATCAGATTAAGCCTGTGCAGACCTCGGTGCCCTAAGCTGTCTCCTCTGCACGTTGCAGCACGGTGTTGCTTGTGTTGAGGGAGCATTTCTCTTGGTGCTAATCACAGAATATCAAGCTCCCAGTGTAGTGACACAGTACAGTGAAACAAAAATTACTATTTTCAGCCAGGCATCCTGCTCCCTGTTGACTTGAGAGCCCTGACGTCACACTGCACGCTGCTGATTCCAGAAATGTTTTGGGGAGGGATTGTCATGTATTCAGATACGTGCTAGAGATGTCTGCGTGGTATGGTCGTGTCTGACAGCTCTTTCAGTGTGCTAATTTTTCTGGCAGCTTCACTCTTTCTCCCAGAATTCTAGTGCCTTTTGCCTGGTCCGGATCTCTGGGGGAACTCTCCAAGAGGCATGAGGAGAGAAAGGCGTTTGAGGTTCCACTGTTCTAATCCTACTTTCTGAGAGTCTTCTAGGAGAGTGTTCTATTATCTCTGCAGCCAGAGGTGCTATTGAAATCTTCAAAGCTGTCTGTTGGACTTTATATAATTTTCACCTGAAACTTTTTGTTCTAGCAGGTGATAATGATCAAGAATTGGATATTAAAAATCTGCTCTTTTTTTCCCCAGGATGAGCTTTTAGCCAGACATCATCACAGGCAGAATGTCTGTGTGGCTAAATGCTGCCTTCTCTCATCTTAAATGCTCTGTTGCAAGCAGCAGCTTCATTCTTGAAATGTCATCATAAAGCTTGTCAAATGATTTCTACCCTGCAAAGACAGACTAGGTGATCTAAGTGTATAATTTGCATGTTCATTTAAATGTGTGAACTGGTTTGGGGTCAAACCAACTGGTTTGATGAAAGCATTGAGAAGAGGTTATCAAACATTCAACATGAGTGATTAACAGGCAACATCCCCAACTTCAGCACATGTGGGAGTTTGTTAGGAAGCTTCAGTTCCAGGAGCATGGTTAAATCTTTGAACATTTACATTATCTGCAGTAGAACTGTCATGTCCTTAAAGAGAAGTATGTTTCTAAACGTGTTCTTCAAGAATAGCTCTTAGAGCTATGCTAGAGGACGGGGCAGACCAGCATTTCCCAGTAGCCATCTCAGTTTATGATCTGTATGTTTATGATGGTTCATGTATCAATTTAATTGATTAACGTGTGTAACTCAATCTTCTTCTGGCTGGTGGAATTACCAATCACTAAGGGAAAAATTTGAGTTTCTTCATATTATAAGTTCTTCTGGTTACATATCTCAAAATAGAGACAAGAGTTGAGGTTCTTCATCAGATCCCTTTCTGTAAATATTTCCTACATAATTTTAATTGTGCCTTACAATATTGAGAAGTTAAATTTTCATGAGACTGGACTTACAGGTCAGGGTAAAGGGTATCACCATTGTGTACTGGGATGATTTTTTTCTTAAGTTTAGATCCATCCTGTACTGGTGGGGGGCTGATTATTTGGCCTAATGGTTCTTGTCTGCCTCTAGTTTCTCTAGTTTTATCATAGCTGGGAAATGAAAAACAACGAGCAGAAGCTTTACGATAGCTGCTAGACTATTCATACATTCTACTCTGGGACCAATACTTTTCACTCATCTTATGTTTAATTCTTTAAAAATTCTTTGTTAATCTTGTTTTTAAATGTTTCTCACCTCTTTTTCAAATTAACATGCTGCGTGATGTTCCAGTCTGAGTCATTATGGGATGTTAGAAGAAACCAGAGGTAGAGAAGGACAGACTTTCGACCTCAGTGGGAGGGATGGGTGTTAGTCGTGGTTTAATGACAGTAACACATGCAGAATTTTTATGAGCTTCCTCCAGGTTTAATATGGTGATATTATGTTAAGTAACAATTCATAGAACGTTGTGTTTCAGTAGCACCTTAGAGACTCATTGTTGAGCACAAAACCCCCTAGAAAAAAGTGTAGTTGCTGCACTAAAGAAGCACTAATCCAGCTGTGAGATGTCCCATGGACACCAACATATGGAATATATAAGAAAAGGAGCCAAAGCTGAAACAAGGGAATTTCTGTGTTCCTAGATTTTAATTTTAAAATATTGAGAGATAATTTTAAAACTCGCTTTACAGTAGGGCTCAATCCTCCTTGCTGGTGTTACCTGAGAAGCCACAGACTGATCAACCATGGTGTCTCTGAAGTTTTGATACCTGGAGTCATGAGAGTACACTTAAAATTATGGAATTGTTTTGAGTTCCAGCTTTCTTTATGTTCCAGTTTCACTCCCTTTACATGGATCTGCAATCCTACTGAGACATGGGATTATAAAAGAATTAAAGTTGTGTGGGACCTCAAGAGGTCCTCTCCTAGCACCCCTGCTCAATAATACATGTGGTGGCTAAACTCACAACTGTTTCACAGGTATGAAATAGCTGCATCTAGAGTATCCTAATCCCTAATGCTCTCCTCTTCCATGCACATCATAAGAGTACGGATTGCAGACGTAGATTGGATGTGTTTTAGTTGCACAGTTTCTAAAAATGAAAATGATGACAATGATGGAGTTGGTGCTGTTGTGAAAAGCTTCTGAAGTTCTGTACGAGTGCAGGAAGCTGGATATTTTCTGTCTCATTTGAGAGGGTAAAGCCTGGGTGGGAGAGGGAGGGTCAGATTATGCCTCAACCGGGGTATTATGAGCTCCCTGGTGACTGAGGTGCAGTAGGACACCAGTCTTCTAGTGTGCAGTACGGACCTGCAGTTGTGCTTTAGGAAGATGCCCTTTCTGCCTATTGCTGTCACCAGACCGATGCGCCCGTCTCTCCCTCAGCTTATCTCAATTTCTCCACAGCTGGCTAGAACCTCTCAGTTGGTACTGAGGTGTCCAGAGGCGTCGAGTGGACTCATAACTAGTGTTTTTTACAGGTGGTTTGTGGATTTAGAGGTGTTGCGTTACTGTGCCCGCGGCGGATGCACAAGTGTGTAGCTGGTGCGTGGGATGGCTCACGGGAGCTTGCTCCCCGCGCTCTTCCTGCTCGGATCAGCCACGCCGGTACAAGTTGTGATGTGCCAGAGGCACTTGAGGTGGTTTTGGGAGAAGGATTGATTTAATACAGTCTCACTTAGACGCTTAGTTCTTTTTAATGAATATTTAGGTTACAAAGCTTGAAAAACAAAAGCATGAGGTGTCTGTACCACCTTGATATTTTTCCACTTGGGAGAATATTTGCCTTACTGTTACCATTGTTTTTTGTGTGTGTGTGTCTGTAACCTTATTTTAAGAGAATGCATCTACAGAGTTTACCTTCAGAAATCATTCCGGAGCACAGTTCCGTGTGAAATGTTAATGAAATACCAACTCTGACCAGCTCTGTATTTCTCCATTCATGATCACAGCAGTAACTCTCCTTAAAAACTAATGTTTGATTTTTATGACAGCATTTGGGGAAGAAGAATCTTCATTAGGCTGCTCCAGGTTTGCCCTTTTGCTTTCCTCTCTGCTTTACTGCCTGAAAGGCAGTGGAGATGATAGCTGTGCATAAGGGGCTCCATGCCTCCATATTCTTTGAAAATAAACAAAAAAGTCATGCCCTTGTGCTAAACGGAGCTGCATCAGCAGCTTTCTTAGTTAAATACCCAATAGACTGTTTTATGTTTTTATTTAGAGCAGGGAATGAAGTAATTCTGGAATCAGGTTAGTAAACACTATGGTCTGGCAATTAAGAAATTGATTGGAGACCTAATTCACTATAACATAGTCCATCTTTTGCCAGGGCTGTAAATATCTCCTTATCACTTAATTCTGCAATATCCTTAATAGAAAACCTGGTCATTTGTAAGAAATCAGCTGAACATGTGGTAGGCTGATCTGTTTTCTTTTTTTTTTTTTTAATGTTCATTTGCAACAAAAGCAACTTGGTACAGATAAAAAAAGAGCAAATGGTAATGGGCTTGAAGCTGAGAGCTCTTAGCTTTTAACACCCAACCCCTTGAAGTGGAGGATTTGGGGATAAAAAGACTTTACTTATGGGTTAGAGATCCTTTGTTCTGTGCTTGGCTGGTTTTTTTGTTTGGCTTGGTTTTCCCGTAGCATTAGTAGATGGCAGGTTGCTTGCAAAGTAAAGACACTTAATTCTAGGGACTTGAGCTCATAAAACATTTTTAAAAATGCAAAGGCAGCACTCACTGGAGGCCCTTTGGCACCCATGACACTGTGTCAGGATTATGGATTACTGCCAGTCGTGCATTTCAGTCTGAAAAATTGAGTTTTAGCTTTCTGAGAACACGCTGATTGTACGAGCAGTCCATGCCACTTACACTGCTCGTACCAGGCTCCCTGGGCCTCCTGAATTTGCAGTAGCTGTGTGCTTCATCTGGGGTCTGCAGCATAACTTTCAAGTAAATTAATGAGAAAAGGAATGAAATTGAATTGTAATCCTTGAAAAATAGATACCAAACAGATCCTATATGTTGCTTATGTACAGTGCATTTCCATCAGACTTGAAAGTGGGCAATTTCAAGGGCAAGCAAAGCTTATTACTGGAGCCAAACAGAATCTCAATCAATTGTAAAATGAACTTTTAAGCCCTTGGCTTTTGAAACCTACATTAAGCAACAGGGAAAGAGTATTAATTGTTATGAAAATGCAAGTACGGGCTTTAGTGTTCAGGGGCAGGATTGACATTTACAGCAGCATCTTAGACCCCGAGGAGAATCGGTCTTGCCAGGAAAGAAGGGCAGCCTGAACCTCCCAGTGAAGTCAGCTTTGCCTGAGCTGAGGAAGAATCCCTCTTGGTCAAGCAGCAGTGAATGGAGTGACGGCTCCGTGTTCTGGTGTGGCCACTCCACTCCTGATGGCCCTGTGGGCAGCATTAAAAAAAGGGTAGATGCTACAGCCTTAAAGGTTGGCATTTCATTTGCAGAAGGCACACCCATTGCCACCTTATATAAACACCCAGGTATGTGTATTTGGAGAGGGGTTACGGGTGTAAGGTGTTTTTGTAACATTTGTAGCTTCCTCCACTCGACGAAGAACGACGACACAGGATGTGGACTCCTACCATCTATCTCTGTGCTGACTAAATATAAATATCTATGACAAGTTACACAAGGATGCTTTAATGGCAGCTGTCAGAGACGTTTAAAATGGATTAGACCTCTTCAATTTTCCCTCTAATAATGAATATTTAGTGAGACTTTTAAAGCTGTTAGCTATTAATTATAGAACCTAAAAATATGATCATGTTCAGTCAAGTAGGAATCAGCACATGACTGTATGCAAAAGTATGTTCTCTGTCTAGCTTTTGTGACACCGCTTACTACTTTACATTTTCTTTATAAATACAAGTAGCTTTTTTAATGATGACAGCTGGTGATGAAGCAGACTTGCCCTTGAAAGTTGTAAGCAGACTGAGAATATTAACACTAACGAGGTAAAAGGATAGATGAACAGATAAATGTCCTGATACTTAAATAATGTATGATAAAATTAGATTGCCATAAATTTAGTTCCGTTCTAGACATTAATATTGCTCTGAGGCTAGAAATTCAAGTGTGGATGTTGAAAGCTACTGTTTGCATTAATAAAAATGCAGACCGTTGTCCTTTGCTAGTGTTGTTGCTGCTTTCTGCAGATAAGAAATCACCTTTCTCTTTAAATTAGTTTATACTATCAAGGGTTACTTTTGCAGATTGGAAATAAATAGGGTTATATTTCTACAGCTAAAATAAATGTTTCTACTGTTCAAATAAATGACTTATGCCAACAATAGAAAGCTGATTATACTATTGATAAAGAGGCTGTCAGTCAAATAATTCACATTTATGTATTCAAAAATCTTAACTAATAGTCCAAGGGAAAAAAAGCTGTAGAGGCTTTATTAAATTCTTTCTTTTCAGGGGAATTTTTTTTTTCCTTCATAGCCAGAAATCATCTTCTGACTGCAGCCTGCAGTCATCTCCCTCTGTGAAGTGTTAGAGTGAGGAAGCTTTGAGTCTTTGTTTTGGTTTGCTTACTCTGTTTTGTTGGTGGTTTGGTGTTTGGTTTTTTCTATCCAGTTTAGTCAAGTAGGGAGAATCCAGTTTGTGGGATTGAGTTTCAGTCTTTTCAGGTCTATTTCTTTGGAAGAAATTGGATCTTCAGCTTGGCAGTACCTTTGTGCTCTGTGGAGACGTGGCCCACTAACCTCGTTCAGTAATTGTCTGCAGACTCTGCAGACCATCCATCTCCGGTCACTTGGCCTCCTGGCACTGCTGGGTAGCAGGCAGTGCTCTTGCCCCTGTTTTCCTGGCTGAGGGATTTCTCTCCTCGGGCATTAGCCGTGAGAAGATAGGCATGTAGCCAGTGTTAAGTTTTATGAGCTCACCCTTTAGTCAGCAGGGAGAGAACTGTCCTGAACATTGTTTGTCCTCTCCTGGTAGGGAGGTGTAAATGATTTTGAGTGTGTCCTTCTCTGTTGGTAATAGAGACTAATTTAGGGTGTGCATTCTAAGCTCAGGTGAAGTGATCTGAGTTTCAATTAAGGCTTGCATAAAGTCACATAGAAAATGTCTGCTAGACCAGCATCCTACACTTAATTTTTTTGCATATCATTGACAATGATCTTCATGTTGCTGTTGACTGAGTCAGGGGCATGACTGTTGTCTAGCCACTGAATCTTCCCTGAGGGGCAGCATCAGAAAAGTTCAGGTTCTCCCTTGTGTTTCCTGCGTTCGTCCTGGAAATTTCTTTGTGCTCCACATTTCTCATGAAGACTCTTCCAACCCTGTTGACCTAGCAGCCTTTCAAGACCTGTGCAAAGTAGTTAAGGCATGAGAAGTGGGGACATGAATTAGCGTGAGTTCCTTTCCAGATACAAAGCCAAGGTTCTTGGGTGTCGATGGGAATGGGACTGGAGCCTTTCCTGACACTTCAGCAGAGAACGTGATTAACCTAATGAGAGCAATCACAGCTCTGGGGAGGACAGTGGGTAAAATTGTAAGCTTGTCTTATATGGGTTTGATTGCTTCCCAGCTGACTGTTGCTGGAACAAGTGCGAGAAAATGAAAGCAGAGATACACAGAGGGAGAAACTTGATGGGGAAGGGGGAAGAAGAGCCCAAGAATTTATTCTGAGTCCACCTGCGTGTGTGCGCATGCATTTATTTCTACTTAAGCATTGACATTCCTCAAAGTACTCTTGTTTGAATGTTCTGAGTACCCTAATGATAATTACATTTACACTAAATGTGGAGCAGCATCAATACTGATATACAAATAATTTAAATCTGCCAGCCAGCCGTCTTAACTAATGAAATGGAGATTGCCCCCTGTCTCAGTTAGTAAAGGCAGAGAAGAATTCATCTTCTTTGAGCAAGAGCTTTAAGAAGGGTGAATGTGATGGCCCTTATGTTAAAGGCATCCTCCTAGGAAAGAGGGTACAAAGAGGAGCAAGCAGGTTTTGTGCGCAGCCTAAAGAAAGCTGCGCTGACTTGCACCAGCCTTGGGGTCTGGAGTATAGCTGCGTAACAGCAGAAGTGGTTAGTTTTTAATAAGGTACAAATTCTGTAGCAGTGATTGAATTTCTTCAGCTCTCAAACAGAAGCGTCTCCGATTCTGTCCTTTGGTAGAGTCATACTCAAAAAGCAAAATTTACTTGCTATGATTTTGGAAAGTAAAATAGGCTTTAACCTTGAGGTGCTGAAACAGCAAATAAGATACTGTGTTCAGGTAAGGATCTGTGACCTGTAACAGGTGTGAGGGGCTGCAGAAGTGACCTGCTTTTTACTTCACAGCATAGACTAGAGGGAACCTTGCTGAGTGCTAATTAATTGTTGCTTTCATGCAAAATAATTTTTACCTTCAAATAGCCTTGAAAAGAGTTCCTTTTCTCGTCTAGGAAAGTTCGTATTCAATTACAGCTCCCTAAAATAGGATTGAATTCCAAGGTTGGAGCCCCTAAAATTATGGATTTTGAACTTAAGTAGTTTTTCTACTATTTAAGCAAGCCATTCTTACTGTATACGTAGTCTTTCCTGCTTCAGGGCGTTAATTTGAAGGTTTTTTCCAAGGCATTTTGTTTTTCCTATGAAAATAGTGCCCATTTCTGTTGATTTTGGTGGGGTTTTGTTTGGTTTTGTTGTTTACAATACTGTATCTGGTCTTTCAGAGGCTCTGCATGCAATGTTTTTGCTGAGGTAGTTAAACCATCTGACTGTGTCATCAGCGTACATGGAGTTGTTCCTCATGCCGATGCTCACAGTGGGATGGGACCAATGCTCAAGCATGAGGACAGGCTATGGAGTCATCTGCCAAGCTGGGCATGAGCAGGTGGATAAGCCCAGGCTGTCTCCAGGCAGCCCACACCCAGGGGTTATTTGGGCAAGCTCATGTGTAGTGTGAGGGTGCACAAGGATGTGTGATAGCACAGGTTACACAATTCCACCGGCACCCTAAGCAAGGCAAGCTGGCCATGCCACGAAGTGTGTGTACTGTAAGGAGCTGTGTGGGAATATCTCTATTTGCATTCATTCATCTTATTGCACACTACTTCATCCTGAGAAATGGAAACACTTTTGTACTAAAGCAACCGCCCACTCAAAATACATAAATGAGACTCTTAGGTATGTAATACTTTAAAATACAGCAGAGCACATGGGAGATTTCCAAGGAGTGTTTATTATGGTGACAGGTAGGACTGAATGAGTAAAAGCCTCAGTTGGCTCTCAGTTCTGGAAGGTCCTCATTTGTGATTAAAGTCATGATGATAAAGCAATTAAATGCCAGTGCACATATATTTTCCATGTCTGTGAGGCTTCTGGCATAATTATATAATCAAAAAATGCCATTAAAGAGCAATAATGTTATTAGTGCATCACTTGGAAGAAATGCACAGCTTGGATGCTACGTGTACAAAACAACAAAAGTCCAAAACGTACTGCAGTGTTTAGGGTAGGACATGCACGACTGGATGGTGCTGTCGAGCTCTCTGCTGATTCCTAACGGATAGCAATTACCTAATCTTGTATGGCACCTTGATACTTAAGTGTTGAATAAATTAGAGTAGAAAAGCATGCAAGTGTGGCTTTTGTGCTGTATATTTCCAAGATCATTAATTTTAGGACTATCTTCTTTAAAACATTTGTGATCTCATTAGGATGTGAGCCCTATGCAGCTTTGATTCGCTTCAGTCTCTTGGAACAGGTTCTGGATCCTGTGACCAGAAATGTCTCCCTGTACATCATCCAGACAGACTGGGGACTGTTGAGCTTTGGCGCTGGTGGTACCCTGAAAGGATAGAGAATTTCTTTGTTCCTGGACCAGTGAAGCATCTTCTACATTAGAGCTTTAAGCTGAGTTCACAGGAAAGCAAATAGGGAGTTTTTGAGTAAGGGTTTAATTTCAGTTGTCAATACTGAATGTGCCAAACACTAGCATCAGCTCTTCTGGCTGAACCGTAACCAGTTGGAGGTACACTGATTGATTGAGAGTTGTCTAACCTTGAAGCGATGAAGACCTTGATGAATAGAGTTTGCTACTTACCCTATAAACATGGGTGCAGCTAGTGAGGCAAGTCAATGTGAAACAAAAGTTGATGGATTCATGGATATTAGGGTCAAGAGGGTCGACTAGATTTTATTATTTTTTTCTGCCTACCTTTGTAGCACGTCAAGGAATGTGTCACCCATTTATTCCTGTATAAAGTGTAATAACTGTATTTAACTAATGCATAAATGTGTTACAGTAATGCCTCTGTTTATCACCGATTGAAATATTCAGTTGTATTCCCATGAATATTTTTGAGTGGAACAGTTCCTTCTCTTTCTTCTTAACCTTCTATTGGAAAATAGGCACTTTGCAGAGAAGAAAATTAACAGAAAAGATATGCTCAAATCAAGAGGAAGCTGTTATTAAAATAGAATGTAAATAGATAAAATAATGTTTTTTTTCCATATGTAGATTTCCCTTAACAAAATGCTAGCTGAAATCTAATTGTGTAAAATATTGTGATTTATCAAAGCTGTACTTTGGGGGAGCAAGTAAAATAACTGTATCGAGCTTAATGGCATCAAGCCCAAAAATACGGGGTAAAAAATAAAATAAATTGGATCTTATTTCCTTTTTTTTTTTTTCAGGGGAAAACTTAACACAGTAGTTCAGTTTTCCTACTTGGCCTCTTTTCTGGGCTGAACTTTTAATTTGTTGCTTTTCATTCACATATTGATTTCTTTGTGCCTTTGGTAGATCCATAGAGTGTCAGCTCCCTTAAAAAGCGTTTTGCCTTTTAAGTATTTGTAACCTATCTGAGAAGAGATAGCAAATAGCAATGTGCTACAGCTTTACATTTAAATTAATTTGTATTGATTGTAAATAAGGTAGAATACTGTTGTAAACAAACACCAACTGATGTCTCCCAGGTATGGAACTAGCAACAGAAATATATTCTGCGCCTGCTAATTTATGGGTAAGATATTCTGAGGCACCAAAGGTATTTGCATCTTCAACTAGCCAAATCCTTTTTGCTGTGAATCCTTTTAGCTTCGAAAATCTAAGTTCCAGGTTTGGCATAGTCAGTTAAAAACCACAAGACGCTTGAAGTGATCATCCCCGTGTCCTGGCTACCGTTAACGTCTTGCAATAAAACCACCTGTGAGATCAAATCTTGTAAAAATACAGAGAGATATTCTCAATGTGCAAAGCCCTTTTCATTCCAAATTCTGTGTGGACGTGAATTTCTGGTTTTAGACCTTATACTTTCAGTCAGTGGCACAATTCTGTCTTGCATCTCCCAACATGTGGTATGACATGAATGAATGACATAAAAGCTGCTTTGGTGCCATCAGTCTGTGGCCCAGCTCCTCATTTTAGAATACTTAAGGATTTAGATTAAGGCATCAGACCTAGGATTTGTAATTCCATTTAATCATATAGAAGAGTTCTTGTTTAATAACTTGCATTGATTTCCCTATTTTTAACTTTTGGATAATTAATTTGCTCTGAAGGACAAAACAATGTTGATGAAAATATTCTAGAGGTAGAAGCACTTAAGTAACAGCTGAAAGTAGCATCTGATACATCTACAAAGTACAAAATATGTGTAAAGACCTCTTGGAAGGAAAAATGTTCCAAAATTTGCCTTCTCTGTTTTGGTTCTTGAGACCATGGATTGATCTGTGGCCCCGCTCACTGCTTGCTCAGTATCACCATGCTTTTGGTTGAGAGAAGGGCAGAGCAGCATCCAATGGCTGGTAGATGAATCTCGACAGATGCAGAGATGGTCAGGCAGCAAATCCTGCCCTTAAACTCTGATTCACCTCTAGAAATGTAATAGTACCCTGCATGAAAGGGCCAAAATATTTATAAAGGCAGTCAGGCATGCACTTACAGTCAAACATAATAGTTTTGCTTGTAGTCTTTTTGAAGTTAAGATTTTAAAATCTATTAGGAAAAAAGCAACAAACAAGAAAATTACAGCTGTAGATTTGGTTTATGTTTTGTTTTCATAACATAAGTATCTCTTCAGAAATGTTTGTGTTAAAAGATAAACTGCCATCTAAGGGAGTGTATGTTTATTTCTTTGTCTGAAAGTTTTTTAGATATCTGAGTGTAACACAAATAAAATGACAGCTCAAAAAGACTGCAGAGAGTTAGAACAATCTGCAGTTAGCCTGGCTCAAAAGCACAGATAGTTTGTTGTGCGGGGGGAAGGCAGCACTGAGCTGGTTTTGCTGGATTGATCTCAGTATCACCGCCCCTTCTGCTGCGTGCTGAGCCTCTGTTTGGTTTGCCACTGACGGTGGAGGCTGTGCTGCCCCGGATCTGGCAGCCTGGGTGAATTTAGTTGTTGCCAACCTGTTAGAGATACTTTGCACTTTGTGCGTGGACAGTGTGCTGTGCGTGGGCTGGGGATAGGGGTGGTTTCTCTAGCTTGGGCAAGATGACACTAGCTTTGTTTAGACAGTGCTTACTCTCACATTTAATGAGTCCTTTAATTAGGTTTTCACAATGTGACAAAAAGTGTCTCATTAAAATATTTATAGGTGGGTTTTGATTTGAGTCTTCATCACATACACAAAACAAAATTTGTCATCAGAGGTAAAGCATCTGGCAGGTTGGTAGCTCATGAACTGAGTGCGACTATTGTAGGATTGGGAAGTTACGCAGCTGTAGCATGGATGTGCCCAAGGAGGGATATGGTTAAAATGAGGATGGCAAGTTTAGAGTGTGGTTTTTCGTAAGGCTTTATTCAGGTCAAGAAGGTTAGACACCAGCTTATCCAGCAGCTTTTCCAGAGCTTGAGAGTTTGCAGAGTTTGAGAGTTGATAGACACGGGTGTCCTGGGAGCCCCCCACCCTGGAAATTCATAGGTGACACCTGTGGAAGTTAGACTTGTAGGTGGGCTCGGGTCTTAAGGCAGCGGGGCCTGAAAGTACACCAAGATTTCTTCCAAGTGATTGTCCATGCAGTGCTGTGATGGTGGAGAAGATAGAAAATTCCTAATTATTTATGATTTGAATTCTTTGTTTTAACCTGGCGCTGAGAGTCAGTGAGGGAGAGGGGACAGAAATCTGCTGTGAACCCTGAGCTGAGGAGTGGCACCCTGGGATCTTCCCTGGGTCCCAGCTCTCCCCTGGCTTTGTGTCCCCTCCACCCCAGCTCTTGAGGTCTGGCTTGGACAAGTGGCCCCTCAGTAAACAGAAATACTTCTGAAACAGCAGCCACCTTGCTCTCTGTGGTTGGGGAGGAAGCTTTTTTTCCCTCTGGAGCTCTCCCAGACCCATTTGGCATCCTGAAATGGAGCAGCAGGCAACTGCAGGATTTGTTTTAATTTCGATAGAAAAGTTTGCCAGTGTTTCTGCTTTTTAATTTTTTTAGCATTATTTGTAAACCCTCACTGAAAGTGTCTTTTTCCCCCAGCAACTCCTTTAGGAGGACTTGTTTGATCTGTTGTCTTATCTAAGATTATGGCTAATTACTCAAGAAAGAACTTTTTTTTTCTAAGGCCTTCCCCCCCCCCCGCTTTTTAAGTACCATCTCACGGGGTGAAATTTCTTTCTCTTTTGATTCTGCTCCATCACAACCGAGCTTTCATCAAGACATGTCTCAGATTCTGAAGGGAGCAGTTACTGCAAAATGAAGCCTTTAAATTTTTTTTTCTTTTCCTTTTTATACTAAAGCTGAAAGATGAAGCATATGGGAAAGAAAATAGCTTTAAATCTCCCCCTCCATAAGGAAAAGCACTAAGGATCTGGCCAGTGCAGGAGAAGGCTGAGCTGCATGCTTCATTTACTACTTTGTGTAGACATAACAAAGAATTTACTTTAGTCCCCTTGGTACTCGCACAACCTATTGCGCTGTAGGCAAAAAGAAAGCAATGAGCCTAGTGTTACAGTACGGCAGTGAACTGGGAATTAAGGTGATTTAAAGACAAATGTTTCCTTAATAATCTCATAGTATAGACCTAGTTCCTTTCCGCTTTAGGTTTCCCTTTCACGAAAAAGGAGCTCTTGTGCCAGTAGGTTTATTTCAATGAAGCATAAAGGTGGGGCTTGACAGAGCTCTAAGCAACCTGCTCTAGTTGAGGATGTCCCTGCTCTCAGCAGGGTGGTTGGACCAGATGACCTCTAGAGGTCCCTTCCAACCCAGACATTTCTATGTTTCTATGTTATTTCCCCACAAAAGGGTAAAAAGAAAAGAAGAAGAAAAAAAAAAAAATCCTGTTGTAGGAGATCTTTCAGGATTATTGCTTTTAGAATAAAAAAAAAAACTAGAGAGGAAATGTCAGAGACCTGAAGTCAGATTTCACTTGGAATTGGTGAACTAGTTCTGGTAAGGAAGGAAAAATACTGGCATGTTCCTTAATCTGAACTAAATTTTGGACTTGATTTGATAATTTTCATACAGTATTAGACTGTTGGAAACATCTTAAAGATGAAAAGCCCCTAGAGGAGACTTCCTCCATTAGGAACTGGGGGAAAGCCTTTAAGATTCCAATCAAAAACCAACTTCCATACCTTCAGAATATTGAAATAGCTCATTGTGCCTGTTTATGTAGCGCTGCGTGGTTGTGTCGCAAAACACAACACGGTCAGTAAAGCAATGGGACTAGATTAAAAAGGCTGATTGAAAGGCAGAGGTTTCTGTCTGCGTGCATCTCGTTATATTGACAAGCAGAAAAATATTGAAAAGCAGTGGAGCATTTAATTGAGTTTGTGGAAAATGTCCGGGTAGGTATGGCTGGGCTGTGTCTGCAATTTAAGAGTTTGTGCTTGCAGATGAAGTGGGCACATCTATTCTTCAGGTTGGTTTTATGGGTTGTGTTTTTTTTTAGTTAGAAATGCCACGTAAACAACTTGCTGCTGTCCCAACCCTATCCCAAGAATCAAACCAGCTTATGGGTTTTTTTAATGACATATCTATTCAGACTTGGGAAATAATGAGCAGAGAAACATGGATTTGTCTGTATCCCATTGAGAAGAAAGAATGGTCGAGATATGGGAAACTTAATTAAAAATTAAAGGTCGAATGGATTCAGCTCTTCTGTCTATGTTGAAGTATCTTTGGTGAAGTTGTGTCTCAGGGAAGGGAACTTTTGTTAAATTCGTACATAGATGGGGTCTGTAAATATGACCATAAATTATTTTGATGCTGATGTTTATTGTCTAGTCTAGAAATGTTCTGTAAAATAAATAATTTAAATTTAAGGGGTTTTTTTCCTGGCAGTTCTGAGTAGGCAGTATTGTGTAAAGAGCTTTCAGCCTCTTAAAGCAACAAAACTCGAGTACCCCTCATCTCTCTTCCTTTTTGACTTCCCAGTAATTTTTCAGTGAGCTTCACTACCCTAGTCTGGATTTTACTGGTAAATAGAAGTGTCAAAGATGATAATGTTCCTACAAGAATTATAGGTGAATATATAAGGGAAAATCTACTATAGGGAAAAATCTGTCATATATCTTGTACCTTCTTTGACATGGGAGCATCGTGGCAGCAGGCAAAACCTTAACCACTTCAGCTGGGGGAAGCTCTTGCCTAAGCTTGTGGCTAACCATGGGGAAGCCAGGCTTTGTTAGTGTTGGTATTTCCAGATATACTGGGTTTAATACTGGTGAGGAAAACAGGCTGCCAAGGGGGTTGCCTAGAATTCCATACCTCTGCTGGGCTGGGATCCCCACACCTCCTGTGTACCTTGTTCTCTCGCTGCAGGAACAAGTGCCATTTGTCTTTGACTTGAACAAAAATGAATGTGCTTCCCTGAGAAAATGTTTTTGTTTAAACACACCAAAAATAATATTTGGGCACTTCATATGTAGGTTCTTTAAAATATGGAAATGGAAACAATGAAGCTCAGTGTTTGGTCTTGTCACAGCAATGCTATGATTTTACCAGTAGCTGAATCTTCACCCTGAGCTGCCCTCTAATCCTGTAACAGCAGTGCACTGTTTGATTGATAGGAAGCTGTGTCTCAAGTTTTCACACAATTTGATCACCTGAAGAGATCTTTTACTGAGAGAGAATATTGAGGTAGACTTTTGGTCTTGCCCAGTCCTTCACTGTGATATTAACACTTGATTAGTTGTCACTGTATTTTGGTTAAAAAAATAATAATAATTTTAAAAAAGCTGATGAATTAAATGAACAGAAAAAGCAGATGTGGAATGTCTTTTGTGGGCAGAGGTGTCACTATTTAAACTGCAATGGGATTTTCCTGGAATAGAATAATTATTGCTGTTAGCTGATAATCAGTTCATTATTCAGGGGACTTTGTCATTCCTATCAGCCTTATTTCTTCAATTTTTACAGATTTCTTACAAACTATTAGGAGAAAGTCCTGTTTACTGAGTTCTCCAACATTCCCCGAGATCCTGGAGTCAGTCCCTAGAGCACTCACTGAAAATTGTTGTTTCATTCAAACTAAAAAAAGCCACAAGTTTGAGCATAAGGACTTGAAAGCCTAATTATTTCTTAAGTGTGTGTTTATAGAGTAAGACCTAGTGAAGAAAGGCTCATGTATCAGAGGGAGTACCTTTATATAGTGATGGGGTGAGAGGAGTTAGCAGATCTTGTAGCCGGATGGCTAACAAGTGCAGGCCAGTTGGCATGTAGAGCTAGCATCTGTGCCTGATGCAGAGCTTCTCTGGATTAGACATTTTGAAGCACATGTTGGTACTAGTGAGTGGAAAAATCTGCTTCAGTTTTGAACTTAACCAAATTCAGGAGTGTAAATTTAAAGTTGGCTTCTGAGAAAAGATTGCCTCTTTGTAGCCATTTTTCACCAAGTAAAATCTGCATTTGCCTGTCTAGTCTCGTTTCAGAGAGTTCCTTCCTTTCACTTTCCTATATGAAAGTGAAATTAAAACTGAAAGAGTTGTGTGGACCATTGTATTGTGTTTTCCAAAGTAGATGGTGAAATTGCTAGACTCCATTCTGTGTGGGGTGACGTGGTTTTTCCTGGCTAGACCGCAGTTGAAATCTTCACGTGTTCAGAGTTTGACACTTTGCAACAAGAAGGCCAAAAGTCAGAGGTCTGATTTCTTACCTGAAGTGAAGAATTATTTTCAAAAACGTTTATGAATTGTAAGCCTCATACTTCATGAAGCTTCCCAGAGTAATCTTTGTCTCTGAGAGTTCCTCTTTTGTGACCACTGGAGTTTTCTTCCTCTGCTGTAATATTATCAGCTTCTGGTTTAGCTCCACTAAAAGATGGAGAAGTTGCACTGTGGTGGCATCATGACTGCAGGTCAAATGTGAGAAAACGTGCCAGTATCTGAGCTCAGCAAAGGCAAATTTGCTTACTCTCTTCTTGAAGAAACCACCTAAATATGCTTATTGCCCCCCAAATGATAACTTCCATCTGACATACAGTTTCTTTTGATTTAATGCTAGAACGTGTGGCCAAAGACATTCCAGTCTGTGGGCAGTTCAAGCAGCAGTTTAGGTTTCTTGAAAACTGCTTAATAAAATGATTATGGAAAGGAAAGCCACCGTGTGTACTCCACCTGAATTCTGATGACACCCTGCGGTTTCTGTTTTGACGGTGGCGGCGGCAGCCGGCGCATACACTATTTGGCGTGATTGTTAGCTGCAGGAAGCTGGTATTTTCATTTATCTGCATGCCACCAAGTTTCCCACAAACGTTCCACACCTGCACTAGCTTGTTCAATAACTGAAAATTAGTTAAAGCCAGCTGTTGGGGTAAGGAAAGGCACTTTGTCATATTTCTTTTATTTTTGTCATATTGCGGTGGGAGCTTTCTTCAGGGGTCTGAGGCAGCTACTGAAGAGATTTGTCAAAACCAAAATTTATTAAGCACGAACACTTAGAGTTTGGGGTGTTTTTCAAGGAAGGGAAAACATACCGCTTTTGTGGAGATCTCCATGTGCTCTGTATTTAAATATAGGTATCTTGATTACTTGTACATTAGCCAGAATACTTAACAATAGCACAGGCACTGCTGATTTGAAGTAAGACTTTCACTTATGTATGCGATAAGGGCACAAGGGATTTCTGTCACCAAAAAAAAAAAGCCCACATTGTAGGAATTTCTGTTGGCCGAAGTGTTCTACAAGCAGTGTTTCACAAGAAGTCTGTTCTGGCGGTCACCCGGGAGCTGTGCCAGGTGACTGGCTAAGCCAACCCACTGCCCACAGAATTGCTCTTTTCCTTTCTTTTGCTCCCTGGGTTAACTTGGCTGCTTGAGTCTAAAAAGGCAACTGTTTAATTTTGAACAAAGTTAGCTAAAGGGAGGGATTTTCAGGCTCTTTTGTTGGGAGCAGGGAATTGCAGACGTGTTTTGAGGGCTGCAGTCACATTTGAGTTCAGAAGCAGTGGGAAGCCCTTTTCCCTGGGATGCTGTATTCTTTCCTCGAGTAAAAAGGCATTTCCACAGGCTTTCCTCAGGGACTCCCTCCCTTTGTTTGCACAATTTTATTTTTTTTTTTATTCCTCATGCCCTCCCTTGTAGCTTTCTCCAGTTCTAGCATAGCAGGGCAATAAGTCCTTCAATCTGCTCTGGGTGTTGGGATTGCATGGTGATGTCTGTTGGCTTTTTGGGCACAGTGGGCAAAACCACCTGTGGCTGTTCTGGTTACTCTGCATGAAGAGTAGGATCAGTGTGAATCATTGCAGTATTCCTGAATTATTTCTAATGACTTCTGTTTACCTGACTTTGCTCTCAGAAAATTGCTGCTTCACAAGTGGTAGGGTTGGTCCACTGAGTTGTCAGCTTTTTTTTTTTTTGATGGCTGCAATTTTTTTTTCCTCAGATTTCAAGCATGGTTGGAGGTTGCAGCAACTAGTATTGAATGGTTGAAAACAAGGCTACAAATAAGCTCCAGAAGTGCTGATTGCATTGATTGTTTGAACCTTTTAACAATGTTGTTTTACCACCAATACAACGAAAGCTTTCTTATTTACTTCCCATTAAGTCCTTTAATTAAAGGACAACATTTTGTTACTACATGTAACTTACTCCACAACAAGCTCTACCAGAGTTAATACTGTATTAAACTAGTAACTGTTTCATTAACCATATTAACAGTCCCATAATCAGAGCACAGAAGTTCTGATGTCTTCCTTTGATTATCATTTGGTTTCATATTTGTTTGTTTACAGCTCTGTTGGGCTTGCTGGAAAAAGCACACCCGAGTGTCAGCAGGTATTCTTACTTTATAGTATGCAGACCTTTTAATTGCCCTCGTTGTTGAGAAATTAATTTCTATTGAATTCTGAAAAGTGATAGGCGCTGAAGCGTGTAATCGGGTTGGGATGTACTCGCAAACACGAGTCCCCAGCCCCTGTTGTGACAGCTGCTGTACCACCTTTGTGTTCCGCTGTGTGTGGCAGAGATACGGACAGAGGGAGTATTGAGGAAAAAAGAAAGATGTCTGCCTGGGTCAGCAGGCTTCACTTCTGCCTTTGATGAATAATTAGGTGATGCTAATGCTATTGTGATAGTTGAGATGACTCTGCCACTGTGAGTTCTGCCTTTGAATGAAGGTAAATGGCTATTTATCTGGCAGCAGAGTTGAGCTCTGTGGTTTTATCTCCCCCCAAATTAATTTTTGGAATTAAATTTCTAGTGCTGAGTCATATTGTATGAGACTTTATTTTTTTCCTTCATATGAATTTGTATTGCTCTGTGTGCTTTGAAAGTAAATCCTCCCCACCTGCTCTTGGTCAGTGACTGCTCTCCAGTCGAGTCAGACCATCAGAGCTGTTGTGTTTTCCATGAAGCTTGGAAATGAAATGTTGACAGGGTTCCTACTAGCACTCAAGTCTGGATTCACTTGTTTTCCTTTTCTGACCTTCTATAATGAATGTGGGATGCGGGGATACTTGACAACTTGCTTCCATTTCCTCAGACGAGAACGGAAGCGTTGGCTCCTTTCTGGATGGTTCAGCATCCTTAGAGTTTAAGTGCTGCCGTACAGCATCATCTTAAGTACAAACCCCTTGAATTTGCATGATGACTTCTACGAAGACCATTGTAGCACTGTCACTGGTCAGTGTAATGACAGCCAGTAAAACAAAGTCTTCAGAGAAATACTCAGTGATTTAAAATGTTTGTATAATCCTTTCTAGGAAATAGCTTAAGAGGGGATGTAAATAGTCTCTAAATACCTTATGAATCCAGGAGACTTGGGGAGAGTAAGCAGGGGTGACTGGAATGGCACATTGGTAACTTTTTGTTTTCTGAGCACTCTGTAGCTGCTGAATAGGTGCCATATGGGAAATCTTCCTGGATTTCAGACTTGGTAAAATACCAAGTTTTCCAGAATCACTGTAGGGATTTTACACTCAGTTAATCTTTATTGATTTTTAATTATTTTTTTTATTGAATATATAGGAGTTTTGGGATCCAGTGTTCAAAGTAATCCATCAGCTTTTCTGTTTGATTTCATGCAGCCTGGCTGTTGGCTGATCCTGCTGTCACCGTCTCCCACGTGGTGTCTTGGCTGAGTGCTCTTCTGGGTCACTTTACTTCTGGTGCTTGTGGGGAGCAAGGAAGGGATCAGTAATTCTCATGCACTATGAGAATAGCTTAGTAGGAATTCCCACTGTAGTACACTTACTGGGGCTGGAAAGGTGAAATGGACCTTCCTCATGGATTTGGCCAAAAGCCTAATCTGATTTCTGGACGCAGAATTTGGTCCTCTGGGAAAGAAAATAAATGCTGACAATGTGCATTGGTATGAGAGTAAGTTTGTACCTAAGAGCACAGTGCAACTGGGCAGTTTCTGTCCCAGGCTGTGTTCGCAGTTATCCCTGTTTCTCCTTCTGGGGTGATTCTGGTCCGCAGACCCGCTGGCCATTGTTCAGCTCCTGTGGAGAGGCTGCACTCGCATCCTGGGGAAGGAGATGTTGCTTGTGCGCGCATTTCAGTGTGAAAATTGGAGAGTCAAAGGGTTGATTTTTCTGCCTGCACTGCTAATAGTCATGGCCCAGGGCCCTGAGAGGTCAGTGACCTGCCAGGCAGGCTAAACACCGTAATAAATACTGTGTTTGAGTAACAGGCTGTTGACAGCAGGAGCAGGTTGGTGATCAGTCTCTTAAGCACTCTCCCAAACATTTAATTTTTTTCCAAGCTCAAAGAATGAATTGAGTACCTTTAGGAGAATAAGTACAGGAGCGTGTAAATGACAAGGTAAAATATTGCATCCTTGATAGAACTGCAGAGTAATCCTGAAATCCTCTTTTAATATTCTGCTGGGTGTTTTGCCCTATTTCAAGAATTTACACGGACGCTGTTGAGATCGTTAATTTTTTTCATCCATTGCTGCTATTGTAACTTCTCTCATTTAAAAAAGTTCAGTTTAGTACAGAGACAGGAAAAAAACCTCCAAAAATGTTTTTGCTATCTCTGGAGGAAATACGGGTTTTATTTTCTGTATAAATATTGGATAAATATGTGCATTGCCACTGCAAGTACCACCTGTAGTTAAATGGCTGCTGTTTCTGCAGAGAACCTGAAAAGCTCTATTTTCCAATTACAAATGGGAAAATCCACAGGGTGATACTGGATTAATTGACAGGCAGCCACGCAAGAGTAATCCTGCACTTCCAGATTTAAACAAGAAGTGCTTTGGAACAGTTAGAATAAAGATTTTTACATTTATTGAAATTAATCCAAAATTTGGAGGTGTGTCTGTACACAGGAAAGAAGGAAGTGATGGTTAAACAAAATCCACAGCCTTGTCTGTGCTGCACAGAACTTGTGTACCAGCCTTTAAAAAAAAAATCATTGTTAGAGTAATTGCTTTTCTTTCTGCTTTAGCATATAAGGGATCCAACATCACAGTTTAAAATGGGAAGAAAAATGTGCTTTAAGTGGGTTTACTTAACTAATTACATGGTTAGGCACGTAATTTAAATAAAATGGCTCAATTTGTTAATAAGTTGTTTAAATTAATAGGGGGGAAAATAGTGCACCAGGAGTTCATCTTATACCATGTTAACCTGCAGGGGTACATTACTATATGTGCTATGTTTAATGTGGTAGCTGAATTTTTGGGAGTAATACACCACAAAAAACCCCCAAACAAACAAGAGTCTTTAGATGCCTGGTAAGATGTATTTCTTTCTCACAAAAATAAATCAATGGAAGGCAATCATACTAGATGTGTGTATTTTTATTTTGTTTACTTTTATGCAAATCAGGCTACGGTTGGTGAATTTGTGGTAAACTCGTGTCCGGACTAATTTGATATTGTCCTAGAAAGATGTACACTTGAATATTTAACAAAAGCAACAATGCCAGTGAATAGATGACATTAAAAGTATTACTTTTGCATAATTTATGTTCAGTGGTGCCGATATCAGGCTTCACTTATCACCCGCTTACACAGAGTGCTAGATGTTTCAAATCTCATTAAGCTATTTATTCATTGTAATGAATGATTTTAATGTACTGTATTAAGGTTATGCCACACTGCACTGTTCAAAAATCCATCTTACTGTACATATTTTAATGTTTGCAGCCAAATTAATACCTTTATTACTGCCTCAATGGTTGAGTGGACACTGTTCATACATTAATCATTGTTGTCTCTGCTTCATCCCACTCCTTTGCTTAAGTTTGTAATGCCATATTCCTTGACAGAGATGTAATAATCTATCCATCTCTGTCTTTGTATGCAAAGCCTAATGTCAGAGGCTGGTAATCATGTTACTCAGGTGTCCGTCGATCCACACAATGTGTGGTACTACCCTGCACATGGTGAGAAATACCTCGAATTTCAAGGTTAAAAAAAAAAAAGTACATGCCCCACAGCCCCAGCTGACTTCCCCTCCAAAGTCCTTCACATTGTTTTCTGTGCACAGCAGACAGGCAATAATAATCCCCTGCACCAACATCAGGCAATTTAAATTGCAGTTCTACAATAAAACTGATTGGATTTGCCCATTAGATGCATTTTTAAAAACATGCTAATTGCCAAGTGCCAATATTAGGGTGGCTGATATGGGGTTTGTACCTTACTGTTAACACAGCAAAGGACAGATGTCAGCTGTTATGACTGAACTTGCAAATTATATATGTTCACTTAATACGGTTTAATAAATAATGTCTTTTGAATTGATTGTCAGTCTCTTCTCTGGAGTTTTTTCACTCCTGTTTTTTTTTTTTTTTTAATCACTCAGTATTTAAAATTGCAACCCTGTAAAAGGTGACTGGAAATTGCTCAGCTGAGGGGAAAACAAAAAGAAAAAAGTTAAAAGCTGTATTTTACTGAAAAATGATTGTGGAAAATTTAGTTAAATGGGCTTCAGATAATGAAAGACTGATTCTGGTCTTACAACTGTGAATGATTTTGATGACTTCTTAAAAAGTCCAACAAAATTGGGAAGTAAAAAGCAAAGCATCAGCTTGGATGGGAGCTAAATTGCCTGCCCAAATGTTAATTACGCCAAAGCTTGGCTTCTTTCACAGTATTTGGAATCAGTAGTGGTAGCTTTTAGTCTTAGATGGATTCCTTAATAGCTTTATAGAAATTCTGTGTTTTATAACAATAGAAGAATAATGCAGGTTTTTCTCCAAAACTTGTTTCAGATCCTTAGAAAGCAAAACAAACACTGAGATGTGTGTTTTTAATCTGTGGCATGATATTTGATAGCCCTGCAAGAAGTAAATGCTGCTTTTGTCTGAAGACCAATAATCTCCAGTGGTTATCACCACACTTCTATAAGTGCTTTGTAGTTCTGGCTTTTTAACTGTCTACACTAAGAAATGCAACATCACTCATCCGTGTGTTTCATAAGGGGAAGATCAGAGGGTTTCAAGTAGGGGCAGAGAGAAGTGGAACTTGGGATTCCTGGGATCATGTCAGGGAAGTTTGGGGACAGAGAGGTGTAGGTGGGCTGACATTAGTGTGTGATGTTACTTATGTGTTTAAAAGAACAAATACAATTAAACTTTCTCTGCCCACTCATCTCCCCGGATTTATAAGCAGCATGCTGCTAGGAGGCATTAGTGAAGTTCTTGGACTCCTGACAGTTCACAGGATCAGGCTCTTTGGGAGTTTACCCTGGGCAGATGCACACAGCATTGGCATGCTACTGAGCAAGCTGAAAGAATTCCCAGTGATCCCAAATTTTGGCCAGGTTTTCTCCTAGTTGACAGAATGTCAGTAAGCCAGGGAAGAAATTTAACGGGGTTATCTTCTCAAGATATTAAGCTCTTCCAATCTGACAGCTTTGTTGCAGAGGTCAGCTAGGAGGAACAGGGAAGAGGCCCTGTGATCTGGAGATGGACTGACAGATATGATTTCTTTTCCCTTTATTGAATTATAATGTCAGCGGTTGTGTCCCATTACTCCTAGGAGACTGGAAACCTCCATCTGAAATGGCAAGAAATGGATTTTTACTTGGTAAAGATACAGATCTTTTGTTCATAACCACTCTTTAAGGTAGCTCAAGTGTAAGCCAGCATGTGGGGTTGGGCCTGACTGAAATCTAAATGAGCTCAGCATATTACACAAACAATGTGAATGCAAACACCGAGTATCATTTTTTTCCCCAGTGATGAATCTGCCGAGTCATCAACCTTGCAGTCCACCAACAAAGGGATTTGTTTAGCCTAACTAAGGAGATGAAAAATGCTAAAGGTGTTATCTGTTTGATTTGGCCCGTGTTTGAAGGGCAATCACAAGTATAGTTTTCCTGTGTAAATTTTCTCTATAGTTGCATGGCTGTAATAATGGTTTTCTGTCTAATTTGTTTCACTTCAGTCTGTTGTTACATATACAGCAGAAAGGTCATCTTGCCTTTTGTGCTCTACTTTTGATAGCATTGGCTCCATTTTGACAAAGTTGTATCATCAGCTCCAGTCAGCAGCCTTCTGATGTAATTAAAGAGAAGAAAATCCTCAGGAAGACTGTACCGAATGTACATAATTATTTTGGGTAGCATTATGTTTTGCAGAGATAATTGGCAAGTTTGAAAGCGCATCTTTTCAGCTGTATGTGCAATGTCTGGTACACTATGGCTAATACAGTAAAAGTATTGAGCGTTTCAGCTTTTGTATCAACAGCTCTGTCTATCAAATGATGGGATCAGAGGAGAGGGAATAGACTGGGTCAAAACTTGTTGGTCCTATGGCTTTGGAGAAATCAGAGTTTCTTTTTTTAAGTCCTAAAATGTCTTCATAAAACTAGGAAGGCAACTCCAGACATCAGAAGATTATATATGAATTAACTAGTTAAATGCAAGAACCATTTTTTTCAACTTCATTTATTCATATTGCCTTGTGCTCTGAGCAGCAAGGTTGGCAGAACCTGACTCTAATAATGCTGAACATGAGGCTTATCAAGTTGTGTCTGGTGGTAATAATGCATGTAGAGGCTGTCTGGAGTAGCTGAGCTAAAGGCAAACTCATTCTATAGAGATACTTGGAAGAGAGCAATTAATTAAAGAATACTATCAATACACAGGGTGTTGCTGTTCTTGAAAGACCCCGTGTAAACATTGGAATTGTCTGTCCATTGGAAATAACAAAGAAAGGTTAATTAGAAGAGTGGGTCTTGCAATAAATTCTGAGATCCAGGATTATGGTTAGGTGAATATGTCCCAAATTCTTATTATTTTTTCCTCCTCAAGAATGTTTTGCTAACTGTGTCCATATGAGATCACAGCCTTTGAGAGGTCTTTGCTCTCCTTAGTCAGAGGAAAACCCCATTTTTTTCTGTAATTTTAAATTATCTGATTCAGTCTAGCTCTTGTGTCCCAGGGCCTGATCTTGATTTCCTTCACACCAGTGATCTAATTGAAAAGTGGGACTGCAGAAGAAAGGTAACACTGAACCATCCCTGTAATTGCACTTAACTCATGGTCTCATTTGTGCCTCTTACCCTGAGGAGGACGTGCCCAACCTGCGCAGCCACGGTGGCTCTAATTTGAATGCTTCCGTATGCATCTACCCCTGCAAAATGGTGTGGGGAAGGGGGAGAGCTGATGGCTGTGAAGACCTCTGTGGTCCCTCCTGGAGTGTGTAGAAGTTGGAGAGCCCACCTGCAGCTGGGTTTCTAGAAGAGCTGTGGTTGGGATGCTATAGTGTAGACTACAATGTCAAGGCACTTCACACCCCTTCACCTTCACATGCAGCTTTAATCAGGAACATTTAAGAGACTGTGGGCGAAAAACCCCTTTATGAAATCCTTGAGGATCACTCCTGCTGAAGCTCTTGCACTGGTGACGTTGTTTTATCTACCTCCTCTTACCAAAGCAGGTATGGATCAGGGAGAATGTGAAGTAAATGGACTCTTTTTGATTTTAAGATGACTCCAGGTGATTGGCTGAATATTCAGCTAGGTTCATGCCAGTAAGCTCATTTTAAGTCTGTGCAGTTTTATCTTAAACTAGTTTCAGCAGTGGGTGATCTAACAGAAAGGTAAACATCCCAGAAGGGCCATGGAGATACGAATCATACCTTGGCCAGTCTTGGCCGTTTGCAAGGGAAGTGTTTCTGGCAGTGCAGCTCATACAAACAGACAAGAACCAACATAATTTCAAGTGGGAGAAGGTGCAGAGAAGGTTTATTAAAGGGAAAATGAAAAGTATAAGTGCTTTGCTTTGGTACCTGCAGAACACATTAAATCTGACAACAGCAGCTGATGAAGAAGGCCCAGGTGCAGGCGCGTGGCCCCACTGGCTTGTTGACAGAGCACTGCTGGGAATAACAAGGGTTTTCGGTGGTGACTGATTAGGCACGGCACTTCTGTCACTCCCTGTAGTGGACCAGAATGACAACCTCCTGTGTCCCATAAAAATGGTCAAAGCTTTTTCTAAGACTGAGGGGAAAAAAAAATCGGAAGCAGTGAAATGAGTTCTCTGGAACCCTGAATGCTTTTCATGGATGCTTTCAGTACAAATTATCTGTACGGCTTGAGAGATGCCGTATGTAACTTCTTGAATGCAAGGCAGTGTGTTTATGCAGTTAGATCTTGTGCAGATATTTCACGTAAGAAAAATGCATGCTGGCTTAAAAGTTTGTTGGGTTTTTTGGTGTGGTTTTTTTTTTTTTTTTTTATCTTGATGTAGCCTCGTAAGTTTGATTTTAGGGGAAGGTGAAATATAATGGTTTCTTAGAGGGGCAGAGCTAAAGCAAGGAGAATGTTATTTGGTGTCTATGGAGCCGGATATGTCTCATGAGAAGGATCCTTGTGTAACTCACAGGATATGTCCTGGCTGCTATTTGAAGCTAATAGGGATATTTTACTAGGGCTTGCTTCTGGAAATTGAAAGGTATGTGGCATGAAAGAGGTTAAATCAATATACAGATTTTTCAGAAATACATTTCAAAAAAGAATTGCAGCAGTTGATTTTTTCCGATTTTTAGGGAGATAATGAAAAAGAAATGGGAAGAGTACTTAATACTTCATGTCTGGTAACTTAGAGAGCACATATACAACCCTGGAATCTATTTTGAAGGCTTTTAAGGAATGATGTATTTATGTATGAAGGCAACATAGATGGTATCCTTGAATGTAATGTCTTAAATGGCAGATGTTTGGCTCTGGAAATGTGATGACCTCTGTACATTGAATTCTGTTTCTTTGATAATCAACACCACTGACCAAAACCTTCTGAAGCTTTGATGTTGTTTTCTCTGAAATGCCATCTCAATACCAGGAGGTAGTGCAGACAGAGAATTGTGAGCTGCTCTTGATCAACTGCAAGCAGATACTCTTTATGGTGCTAGCTAAAAATGCTTTGAAATTAGAGCTAATTGACAGCCTACGTTGATCATCTCAGTTTTAGTGACTCTTTGACGCTGCATTTTTTGCATTCTTTTAATGCATTTCTTCCGGATGAACATTAACAGGAATAATACAACTTACGGGTGTTACTGGCGAGTGATGTTACTGTGAGGGTGGCTCTGTTTGCATAAAAGGTGACAGAAAAGTGATGTGGTCCCACTTGTTTGTCCCACTGAAGACAGTGGCAAATTCCTGTTGACTTCACTGCGGCAATGCTTTTACCCATCTACTGGAGTCTTCAGTCCATCCAAAGCCATGAAATAATTTAGTGTATTCAATATACACGTGCTAAGGTCCTGCAGAAATGCTCACCCGGTTCTGTTGTTTGATTTTTTTCATCATATTTGAACTGTGAATTCTATTTATTTTTGAATGTAATTTTATTTTAGTGTTCCTGTAGATGTATTTGTTTATTCTAGCTGTGTTAACTTATACGCATAATACATTAATACGCAATAGCTAGGTCTTCACTTTGAGGTCCATCACTAATTCTTTAGCTATGTGAATTCAATTCATTAAGTAATTTCCTGAAATCTTAACCTCCATGGTAACTAAAGGAAGCCTTTGCTGAGAGCTGGAACACTTTGTAGATAGCACTATTTATCCAAAGTTCTATTATTAGCCTAGAAAGAAGGGCTCACCATGTATTTTTATTAAAAATGACAATGTACTTAACATCTTTAATGAAAACTAACCATTGTGATATGAATTTAGAAACCCTGACACCTTATTTTATAGAAATGAAGTCCCCTAGTATATTAAAATTAACATTTTTTAATAACAAAAAGTGATATAGTCTGCTGGAGTAGGGCTAAATTTATCTTATGATTGTACTTGTCATGGCCTTGAGTATTTATTGAGTAGTTTTAAAAGTTCATTAAACTCAAGAGATTAAATATTGCCCCGAGCAGTGCTCCATAAAAGAAAAAATATAGTGCTATTACTTGGTAAAATGTTGTGCTATGTTGTTAATTTAACTCCCCTGAGTTCCCATCTTCTGATTCAAAAGACGTTTCTTCATGCTGTTAAATTTGACATTTTCAAAGAATCTCGGACTGTCTCCACATTGACCAGAAACTCCCCATTTCACCTTCCTTTCAGAAAGGCAAAAGGAAGCGACTGACTTGAGACCGTCCTTCTGAAATGTCAGGTGTACTGGGCTCCTCCGTTTAGCCAACTATCATTTTACTTTGTCTTTATTTACTGTGATCTAATGTTTTGCTACAAGCACAATTCCAGCCATAGGGGCAGCGAATAAACTTGAAATTAATGCTTACTGCTATCAAAAATTGAGCTTTGTCCAAAACTAGCTGTTGTTTTCATTCTATTGAGAGCGTTATCAAAAAAAAAAGTTATTAAAAGACATCTCCACAACATTTGCTCACATCATTAGGTGATGATGGCTCCTGTTTATCTCACTTATACTTCCCTACAGAGCAGTTGCTCACTGAATCTCCCTAGGAAAGTAAATTTTATCAGATTTTTTCAATAAGCTGGGCACATTCATTTAATCTGTATTTATTGTCATTTGTGACCTCAACAACATTGCTTGGCTTTTTTTTTTCTTTTTATATGCAATTGACACAGACATAACTCTTTATTTTCTGACAAAAGATTACCTGTATGTGGGGGAGTAGGCGAGAAGAATGAAGAATGCTTCTGAGAAAAAATGTCAAGTTTGCACTGGTTACCCAGCACAAAACCTGAACTGTTCACATTTCTGAGCTGTGCTCTCATTCTTTCAAGTCAACTGAAATGAAATTTTTTATTGTGCCATTGTGATTTTTCTTAATAGCATTTTGCTGCATCTTGCTTGTTTGCTTGTGAGCTCATGGGCTTTTTGATTCCTTTCTGTATTGTCTACTTGCTCACTTTGGTCTTTCTGTGTCTAAAGCTGTCCTTGCCTTTATGCCTTATCCCTGGCAGAGCTTAACTGGGGGATGAGGAGAAAAGAAGGTGGCACTTCAAACTCGGAGAGCGGCTGGAGCTCCAAGTCACGGTTTGCTTATGGCATTCTGGTTGTAACTTAGGAAGAGTGGCAGATGCTGAATTCACTGCTGACTCATTAGATAGAGCCAGAAGTTCTCACTCATGGAGGTTGAGTCTTCAGTGATTCAGAGTTTATGGGGAACATTATTTTAAAACTTTATAATTGGTCAGATACATCTTATATTTTGAAATCTTAGAAGAGAACCTGCAGGTGATGCACGTGTGGCCTTTCCATGCCACTTCAAAGTGCGTGGTTGCCCTATGCCAGTGGTCTAGCCGAGTAAAAGAGTTGAGGGGAATTCTTTGCCACAGTTCCTGTTTGTAGAGCTCCCTTAGCTCATTGTGAGATACCATCAGTGATATCAGATGCAGAGCCTGGGGTGTTCACGGACGAGGTCCAGCAATGCCAGTGCCCCACTGACCTGCTGCATGGGAGTACTGGCTGAGGTACAGCTCAGCCAGGAGAGCCCTGCGCAAGCAGGGGGTAAGCCTGGCTCTGCTTTGAGCACTCCTGGGATACCTTCCCAAGACTTTGCTCCTACCTTTACAGCTTTCTCAAGAAAACATCTCGGAGGCCTTTGGATGACATTGTATTTCAGATTCTCAAACTGAACATGAGGGGCAACTGCGTAAAATAACCCAGTGTTGCATGTGACCTCTTACACTTAGAGCAATCTAGTAAGAGCATCTTGTGGCACAATTGATGATTTTCAAATAATCTTCAGAGGCCTCATAAACTGAGTAATTTCTAAACAATTTGACATCACTTTTAAGGTAGCAGAACTCTTGTAATTCTGTCTGCAGCTTACAGAAAACGAGTGTTCTTGCTAACAGAAGCCTGTGGATACCTGGTTTTATAGAAACTGTACAAATCTACTGGCATCTGACATTTATGTATTAACTGGCTTGAGTTTGCTGTGCCAAGTGCTTTATATGTTCTGAGCTCTTGAGTTTTCAGTATGACTTTCTCCTTTTGCAGGTGGTTGAGGGCTTTCTGTAGTTACTATTTTTAAACTCCAAGATCCATGTGGGTAGATATTGTTCTAGTTATGTTTGTTTGTACAGCAGTCATGCCTAGGGATATCCCATTTACACATTACACATGCATGCCACTCAGAGCATGTGTAAATCAAGGATTGATTTGAAAATTAAACTCACTGGCCCTGTAGCAAAATCTAAGTTTACAGTGACAAAACAATAGCACAAAATTAGAGAACCTCTCCTAAAATCAAATCAAGCTCTTGTTTTGCAGCAAGTAATTAGATTATAGCTTGTTTCACTGCAAAACTCACCGAGGCCAGTAAATTAAACTATCACTTGTCTTACAAAAATAGTTGCCTTTGGACTGTTTGACAGTGGCCTTTCTTTGCATAGGTTTTTGCTTTTTGTTACCAAATCAAAAGTTTTGCAGTAGCATCTGTAACAGATGCTGCTGTTAAATTTGTAGTCTCAGATAGGATGCTCAGTTTGCTGTGGGCTTTATTATGAAATTTAACATATTACTGATCTGTCTAATAATGTCATGTAGCTTGGGACAATCTGCCTGAATCAGAATAGGTCCTGAATGAGTTGCCTCACACAGGAGTTGCACAGTATGCATGCTGGAGTTGTATGGCCAACGTTGTGCATCTCTTCATTTTTATTGCTTCAGTTAAAAGGAATTCCTCTTAATGAGTGACACAGGCTGATAAACCTCTGTAGCCATGTTTTAGTGGTAAAATGGGATCTATAAAGTCCAGTGAAAGCTGCAGATATGTAGGAAATACCATGATTTGTTTCCACCAAAGGTTTTCTTCTATATATTTGTAGTAATGCTTTATATGTGTCTAGTTTTGATTTTGCTGAAGATCCTTGCTAAAAGTAATTATTTAATTACATTAATTCGATGTACATTTGAATACAAATCTTTCAGAGATAGCATTTGTCTTAGAGATGGGTGAATTTGATTCTAGTCTTGTTGATGAATATACTGTGTGGCTGTTTACTCACACCCAGAGTTGCTGCTGGGACAGAGGCCGGGACATCTGTAAGTGCTGGTGTGATTTTGGAAGGTGGACTCCTTGTGTCCCCTAAAACCTTCCTATATTTTTGAGGTAGAAAGGCCATTTCTAGTTGTGACTCTTATTTCCTAGTTTTGTTTGTAGGTCTGTAAAGCTGCTACTTATACCCCTTTGTTGGTTGTGTGGTCATGGTTTGCTGTGATAGATGGGAGAGAATGGACAGAGAGAGGATGAGGGTGTTGGAGTGGGACATTGCATTGCATAATGGCTCCTGGGAGTTTGTTTTTCCTCTGCTACTCCAAGGAAAAAAAAAAAGTAAGTACATTTGTAGGTCATTAGGCAAAAGACAGACTGTGCTGGACTTTCACCCATGTGCTGGTCTAGAAACACGATGATTTTAAATTAAATTTGACTAGAATTTAGTGTATCATATAATGAGGATTGCTGAAGGAACTAGGTTTCTTCACTCAGTATTGAGTGGAATTAGATTTGCAGCCCTTTCTGTTTGTCAAAACAGTGACTGAAATTTTCATTAGAATTGTGAACTTTGTCACTGTGCAGGACATAAAAAAAATAACCTACAGTTCATCTTTTGCCATTATATCCATTTAATGCCGCCTCCTCTGATCAAAATGTATTTAGCAATTTAAGGAGTTATACAGAATATTCCATTTATCAACCCATTGCCCTTTTCTTAGTACTAGTGTATTTTTTTTGAACCTCGACCATTTATTTTTTCTGTTGTTTTTGGGGGGAGAATGTATCTCCTGTCTGTACAGATAAACACAGATCCTAGCCTGTAGTAGGATATTTCAAAATAGGGATAAATACATGTTTAACTTACTACATTATGCAAAAATAAAGACAGAACAAAATTGGATGGTGTTGTATTGACTTTATACACGCAGAGGGGCTGAGAGCTGCACCTCTTCCAGGGCCAGCTAATAAAAGCTGATGTTTGACCCTTGGATTTTTGAACTCCTGTGCACCTCACAGGCCTTAAGTGGCTCACAGAGAATCTGAGAGACATGCAAGTAGGTGATAATTTGTTGAAAATGAAGCATTTCACAGATACTCGATGCTGTTGCTGAAGCTTTAACCTCAGCACAGGCATGTATAGACTCATCCAGCTTCCCACCAGCCTGGCCAAGCTATTGTCCCCTCTTACTCTCCCATCTGCAATAGCATGGGACTGTAGGTGCTGGAGGAGTTCTCATCAATATCAACAGGAGCATTAGATGTTAACCATGACTCTGCACATCTTGTAGCCCATGGATGTGCTGCCAGTAATAAGCATTTTCTTTTGCAAAACTTGGGATAACGAATTGCTGTTTTTTTCAGAGTTTTAGCTGTGTAGGGACTCAGTGCTGGTCAGCAGTTGAGTCTGCTGTTCCAGAGTCAAGGTCAGTCTTATTTGACGATCGCTTTTGATGTGTGGTGCAGTTTTATGTAGTAGCAGCATTTTTCCTTGGAAATGGTTGAGAGAGAATTTACGCTTTTAAGCGTGGGGGAACTGAGGCTTTTATCAGCGTAGGAGAGTTGTTTGGTTTCACTGCCGCCTTTTTTATTATGGGCTTATATTACAACCAGATAGCTTTGTAGAAATGCTCCCCAGACCAGTTAAATGGAATGGCAAATTTTGCTGTGCTAAAGGATTTGCCAGTGTGCATAGCGCAAAATCGTGAGATGTTTGTGTCAACCTGGTCAAAATATAAGATTGGAACCCTGTTGAAACCAAACCACTGTTTTGAGCTTGTTACTCTGGGATTTCGCATGCAATATGAAGACTGTAGCACATAACTTCTTAGGTGATAATTTATTTTCACAAATAACCGCTTATAATGTAGGATGAGTTGGGAAATACCCGTCTAGGTACCGGTTAAATATTCAACTTTTCAATCGCTTTTGATCTGTTAAGTAAGCAAATGATTTCTGCTTGGGTTTTTTAATTAATCTAGCTCATGTCAACTCTAGCATTAGGGAGCTGTTGTTACACTCCTGGCAGTTTTAAGTTCGGTTAGACACAGCTCCAGTATCAAAAGCAGAAAGGCTGGTTTGAAATTCAGTGCAAGACTAGAGGTTCAGACTTCTGTTGTTTTGGGTTTTTTTTTCAGGCTCTTATTTGTTTTCTTGCAGGTATGTTAACTTACACAACTGCTATTTAATCAGCTCTCTTATTAATTTACTAATTAAGTTCTCTTACCAGAAAGTGAATTTTTTATATTGGAGTTTATCCAGAAACTTTACAGACTGTTTTCCCCACATTGTACAGTGAATCATTTAAGTAATGGTTACATCATCTCAGCTATTGGTTTTGCTCTGTAAATACAATCTGAAAGTTACAGTAGGTAGCTTTTAGAAAATATGAAGATCTTCATGCATTCTTTTGAATTATTTTCTTGAAAAATATAGATGACTGGCAACCATGGTGGATTAAAAAGATAGGGATCTCTGCAGCTTTCACTTATTGACCATAAAGTTTATGGAATGGTGACAAACAGCAACTGCTTTAAATTGGCAGCCTAAAAATGAGAAGATATTTCCTGTTTTACCCTTTTTGCCTGATTCCATTCATTTGGCTCAATTTTCTGTGTACTTTTAAAACTAAGGTTCCCCCCCCCCAGGCAATAACATTGCAGTTGTTGAACATCCATAACAATGCCACCTTTTGAAGATTGAGCTCATTTATTTAATTTTCACAGTTAGCACAGTCTGTCACAATGGTGTGTCACTGTCACATTCAACATCAGAAAAATGTTATGCTTCTTGGCATTTCAGAAATGACCAGTGACATTAAAACTGTATATAGCACCTGGCTTGGAGGTACTTCTTGGAAACTTAATTGTAATTATGATGGTTGCAAAAAAAGCCACATGATGATTCTTGATGATGATTGCACGGGGAAATGGTAATGCTGTCAGGTGTGGGATGGCTTGAAGGAGAATTTGCTGCTTTATGTTTTTCCTTTAGTTTCGCTGTTAATTTGTTTTATCTCTGGTGCCTTTATGTGTATATACATTTAAGGGAGAAAGCTACAGATGTGCTCAGATTGCAGTGTTTCAGAAAGTGTGCCATATATTTTGGATGTGTGAGTTTTTTCTCTTTTTTTTTTTGAGTGGAAAACGTGTATTTGGTTTGTCATAGAATCATAGAACGGTTTGGGTTGGATGGGGCCTTTAAAGCACATCCAGTCCAACCCCCCCTGCAATGAGCAGGGACATCTGCAACTAGAGCAGGTTTATGTGGAGTTGAAGTCAAAAGACCCACTCGAGTGCGTGCATAGTTCTCTGCATTGAGATATAGATACACAACACATACATACATGTGTGTATATGCATATCTATATGGTACTAAGGGAATGGTACCTTAGGGAAACACAGCACAGATGATACCTTGGTTTTTATCACCAAGTCATCCTATTAGAGACAAGCCTTCCAAGCCCAAATAGCTTGACTGAGTGGTTTGGCTGATGAAGCAACCCTGGCATAAACTGAATAGAGCAGTCATGTTTGGAAAGCTGGTTGCAAGAAGGGATTTTTGTGAGGGATTTGAAGGGCAGAAATGAGCTTACAGCACCTGGCATCAAGGGTGGTTTTCCCCAGAAAGCTGCCTGCTTTGAGGCTGGTGATGTGCAGCAGGCTTTGTGGGAGCAGCGCATCCCAGACCCGCAGTGTGTCGGAGAGGGGTGCTCACACAGTGTGCTGTGGCCAGGGCAAGGTCTGTAGCACGTAGTTGGAGAGTCCAAAGTTTGATACTAGTGACGCTCATGTGTAGAAAGAGACGTGGGAAGCAGCCTGTGAACGGATGCACAAAAAGATCAAAGGTGGGAGAGGGCTGCCGAAGGCAGGGAGGAATATGGGCCTGAGGAATTGCTCCTTGGCATTGCTTATGGGTAAGATTAAGCACCTGTATAAACACTTCTAAACCATTGAAGCCCACATTTTATGTTATTTTTAATGGGTGGATTTTAGCAACATTATGTAGGAAGAAGCAGCATGAGCTGGCAGCACCTTTTCCACTGCAAAACTGTTAAACAAATAAGTGTTACCGAAGTAAACCTGTGAGAAATGAAACATCTTTGTACTTCACTGAGCCAATTAAAAAAAAAAAAAAAGTCAGGGAACCCTTCCTACATGTATTAGAAATCTGTTTTAAAATCTGTTAAGTGGATATTTTCAGTTGAAGGAAGTTATGTTGCTGTAATGTTTTCTCATTCGTTTCATCTCAAATATGTGAAACCTGCTGTTTCCTAAATAAGTAAAAGCAGATGGAGCAGCCTCAGTGATAGGTTTTGCTGAACACTTCAGCTCTGTTAGTTCAATTCTCACTTACTTAATGCTATTATATTAGAGATCTACTTGAAGGTCACAGTGTGGAATGTCTCGCAAATACAACACTGGCTGGAAAAGTCAGTGCAATATATAAAAATAGTATTTATCTGTTTTACTCTCTTCAGTGTCTTTTAACTCAAGTAATTACTTTGGCCAAACCATAGCAGCCTATGTCAGAGTTGTGCCAACCTCAAAGTAAAAAAAAAACCCCAAAAAACAAAACAAAACCCCCAAAACAAACCAAAAAACCCAAAAAAACCCAGCCAAACTCATGAGCCAGTCTCCAGATGTTTGTGAGACTGGTAGAGGGAGTTCCCAGTTGTGTTTCAAAGTTCCTTATTTGTTCCCTGGTTTCAAGGAGTTCAGATACACAGTAATTCAATGTTTTCCAGCTTTCATATTGCATCTCACAAAGGTTTCTATGTGTTTGTTTCAAAGGAAGACTTTTCCAGTGACCCCTCATTTCCAGGATTTAAAAGAAAAAATAAATGTTGAAGGGGCTGTTGATGTCACTGGTAACAGTGATTCTTGCAACCATGGAATGAATTCTCTGATTCTGTTTGTTTTTACTGCTTTCAAAGTGAGGTGGGGTAATCAATTCCTGGAGTGTCAAGGTTAGTAGTAAACTTTTGGTCATGCACATTAGGATCTGTACAAATTAAGGTTTTTACCTTTTGATTTCCTTTGCCTTTGGAGGGGGATTGCCAATGAAGGTGTTGAAAATGTTGTAGAGGAAATGAGAAGGTTAAGGTGGGAAGGTTTCCAAATAGAAATCGGTCAGGAATCACATTCATCAATCTTTGTAAGCACATCACACCTATATATTGTAATGTTGCTTACACCAAAATCAAGACGTTGCCATTCTTCCAAAAGGTAAGGATTTTGTCTCGGAGTGCTGCTGGAGTATTTTGAGTTTGATACAAATGGCTGATACTGGCCAGTAGAAATGATACTGTGAATATAACGATCTTCGTATAGGGTAACAAGTTTTCCTTTGTAGTATCTCCCCTCTCTTCAGATACAGCAGTTAAATAGATTCCTGAATTTTTGTGCGCTGAGAACATCTCCTTTGAGCTACATAAATTTCTTTACATTCTTTATTTACTTTATGGAACATGTGTAGTAAAAATATCAACCCTAAAATTTCTCTTCCTTGTGGAATTAGTTTTGCCATCTGGTAGTCATGAATGAGAGAGAAACTTTTCATTTCTGCTGAGAGAGCTGTGAAGGCTTCCCCCCCATCCTTCTTTCAGTGTTTTAAGTTTCCGTGAATAAAAGTAGCAAATGGCCAAGATGGGACAGGGCTTCCCTTAGCAGGACCCTGACTTTATCTCCAGATGTGCGAGAACAGCGGGAGTGGAGAACGCGCTGCTCTTCTCGGTTGCATTTGTTGTAAGAGCTCCATCTCATTTCTGTGCACAATGCCCACGGAACTAATATATTTGAGGATAGAGGAGCAACTTGCATTTTCTTAATGAGACTCATGATAGTCAGCATTGTGGGTCTTTTGGAAATGTTAGTGCAATAGAAGCTTTCTGTGATGGGTATTGCAACTTCTTGTCTGCTTTAAAGGCTCTCTGGCAGATGGACGACAAGGACAGTAGTTTATATGAGGACATGGGTTCAAAATAACTAGCCATTTAATTTTCTCTTTCAAAATCACTGCTTCCTGAAGGTTTTACCACTAGTTAATGTTGCGATTAGAGTTCTGAAGTTGTTCATTATAGAAACACAGTCAAGAGCCTTTTCTGAAGGGAGCTGGCTTGAACATTCCCAAGATATTGCAAGCTGTGAGGCACAACTTTTTGTTTGGTTTGAAGCAAGGTACTAAGTGCTTTGCAATGAATTTTAATTGATTCCAGTTGCGGTTACGTTTCAGGTTGTCATTGTTAGGGAGAGCCTTGTTTAGCATAGGGCAAAATTTCTCCATATTTTTCATTCTGACATACGGGGTTTTATCCTCTATTGGTGTAAAGCTGCCTAAAGCCACTGACTGCAATGAAACTGTACTGATTTATACCACTTGACCTCCTCTTTTTGTTGCTTTACATACAGAACACAAAGGGATTACCGACTATTGAGTGCCTGCAGAATCAGGCCCTTCAAAATAAATTAGTCACATCTCTGTCCAAGCAGATTGCAATAAAACAAGAAATATGAGTAGTGCTCTTAGAATAATTCTAAACATAAAATTTTTTTACTATGTTTCTTTTCAAAGGAACTAAAATGTGGTCCCTTACAGATAAATATAAATGAGGCGACCAGTGAATTTGGATGAAATCATACCTTTTTAAAGATGCAAATTGAAAATTAAGCCTCAAAACAATAGAATCCTCCTGGGCCTTTCAGGAAGGATTGTATATTGCTCATCAGACTCTGCTGCCAGGTTGCAAATTTTATTTCACACTGAATTCCATGGGAGAGCTGCTGGAGCTCGCTTTTATGATGAAAAGAGAGAGATCTATTGAAAATACGTGTAGCGTTTCCCACAATCTGGATCATCTTTTTTAGGAAGGTATTCTTCTGTGGGGAAGGAACAGTAACAGGGAGTTTTGGATTTACCATGCTTTGTCTGATCCTTTGCTTTAAAACCAACACAGCTGTGTGAACGTTTGTACTGGTAAGGGAGAACCTCATCTTTGTCCCCAGTTTTGGCCCACAGCTATGGCAGATTTTTTTTAGTTATTTTTGTTCATTTGATGCTGTTTTAAAACCAGTATCCATCCTTTAAAACCTTCCCATCTGTTGCTTCTTTTTTCCTAATTTTTTTCCAGGAAAGATTTCTCCAAACTACTTTGTGATGTCTTTTGACCACAGTTATTCAACTTGGTAGTATCTCCCCAAACTGAAAATATAGAAGGGGAAGAATCTGTTCAGGAACTATTCCAAGAAAAAAATACAGTCACAGAAGAAGTTGTTAAAACTGAGCAGTTTACCCAACTGGTAAACGCCAAGTGGAAGGAAGCCTGGTTAAAATGTGAGAAATTGCCTCTTTACAAAATCATGATCTTCTGAGTGAGGAGGAAAATTCTGCAGCCTGGTTCCCTCCAGTAGGGACAGAACAAGGGTTTCAGAAGGTGTTTTCTGCTATTGACTGCTGGGTTTTATGGGATATGTATACTAGAAAAACGTGGGCAAGTTGATAACAATGGATTTGCAAGTATAAATCCTAAGGGTAAGCTGGAAATGTCTCACAGACCTCCAGTTGGCCATTGGGTATGTTTGAAATGAAACTCAGACTTGGACTTAAACGTTTGCAGTGATTGATCTTTATAGCATATTGCTATTATATGTAGAAGCAGTATGGTTTGGGTTTGTGGAGTATGAAAAAAAAAAGTCATGGTTTGTACTACAAAGCAGCTGTTGGTGATAGAAAGCAGCTTAGCTTCAAGAGAAAAATACCCTTCTGATGATGGAGGAAATATTTCCATTGCTTCCACTTCTCTGTTCAGAAAATTCTTCTGCTTCTGGATAGCTCCAATTGATGCAGATTAGTTGGAAAAATGCAGTTTTACCAGACAACTCCGTAAGGAAAGTCAGTAGTTAATAAGGCAGAGACTTGCTGTGGCAGGGAAGTGTTCAGGACACCTCTCATTCAGCTGTTAGAAATGTTGTTTGCTGGTAGTAGACAAACTGACCCCCGTATGTGTAACTTTGGTTCGGGCACTGGTTCTCCCTGTTCTCCAGCTGCAATATTGATAAGCCCATGAAATACTCTAAGTACAGCTGTAAGCTGGCACACAGAGGACATTGGAGAGGAAATGGCTTAAAAATGTGCTTTTATATATGTTTTCAGTGCACTAGAAATGTATTTTTAACTTGAGAATTTCCAGGTAAAGTGGAGTCACTGGCTGAGAAGGGGACTAGACCCTGATTAATAAATCAGCTTTTTCCTTGATAGATGCAGGCTTCAGACCATCTTAAAAACATGTTTGTGGGTTTGGGTTTTTTCCTTTTTTTCTTTCCCTCTGTAAATCAGGTTTTTATTTTACTATCAATCCCAACCTGTCTTTGCATCTGTGCTGTATTTGGGCGGAAGGAAAGTGGATTTTTGTGAAACAGCATGTGCTGCAGCCTTTTGTGTTTGCCCTGCTTGTGAGAATGGGGTTGGGGGGGTTGATTGACTCCTGGGTGCATCCAGTCAATCACAGCAAATTCCCTCGGCTTAGCCAGCCTGAGATAGAGAGGAGCAGGGTCCTGTCACACTTCAGGTGGATTCATCTCAGTAGGCCTGTTTAGCTTTTTCAATATTCCAGTTTAAAATGTTCAGTTCAATGCAGATAATACGCTGCAATTAGAATTTAATTTCAAAGAAATACTAGAGAGCACACCCAGACATGACTCTTCCATACAAGGTTTAATTCAAATTCTTGGGAAGGTAGAGCATAAGTAAATGAAAAGTGAGTAATAACTTGCAGATTGCCAGAGAAGTGTATGCCTAGGCATTTTAAAAATACTGGTAATATTCCACCAGCTCCTGAGAAATGTATCAAAGATTCATAGATTTTTAAGGCCAGAAGGCACTGTTAGATCATCTGTTCTGACAACCTGCATAACAAGCTAAAAACTTTTCCAGTAATTGCATCAAACATACACAAAAATATAAAAGAAAACAGTTTTGATTAAACAGCAAGAAATGTTCATGTTGAAGGTATCATTGTTTCTCCAGGCTTCAGTTTGCAGAAGTTTTGTTTGCTTGCAGGATGCAAATTGGATGTGCTGCCTGATTCATCCAGCAATACCTGAATTTTGATTCCTTGTTTCATCATTTATAGCCTTTAGGTGGATTAGATGTTTTTATATAGAAGAACTTGTTTCACACAGAGGTGATTGAGTCCTGAAGGAGAGAAGCATGAACAGAGCAGCTGGAGCTATCCAGTATTGTCAAGTCTGGAGACATCCAAGCTTTGCCCATTTTGTTGACACAATTGCTGCCAAGTGTCACAAAGTACCCAAAGTTTTGTGGAAACATGCAAGTAATGGTAATTTTAAAAACAAGCAAACAAAAAATCCCAAGGCTCAAAACAAAAACCTCTTAAATAATAATAAAAACCCCACCTCATGGCTTTTTTGAGTATCAGTGATCTGTTTAGTTTTGGAGCCAATTCCATTATTTCCTGCAGTTTAGATTCAGTTTGAGCTCTTTGTCCGAATTCTACCTTATGCCAATGTTCCCTTTTTTGCCCTTCACCACACCCTGAGTGATTTTATTTTTTGTTTGCTATTGAAATATGCCTTTATACAGACTCGGGGAATGCTATGCATATGGATCACTTACAAATAAATCTGTGTACAGAAAATATAGATTGCCAAGTAGGCAAAACATAAAGATGTCTGTGTACTCATAATTTCTTAGTGTTACTGTGCACCACACTTAGGCAGGATTAAGAGCTGTGTATCTTGCTTGCAAAACATACGTTCTACCAGGAGAACCACCTGCATCAATTTTTGTTCTCAGCTGTCGCTGCACATGGGTCTGCACTGCCTGTCGGGAGCCATACAAGTGGCTGATGTTGCATCTGAAGATAACGTGTTGGGCTTGGAGGAAATACCCTGTAGGAACTTAAATGCTGTTAATAGTGTTGTTACTGAGCTGCTCTGATCTTTGTCTGCTTAGCTATTCTCTGTGCAGTTAACCAAGGCTACTTGGGTACTCAGCTGGCTTTAACCATAGTTAAAAGGTGACTTTAATACATGATAGCTGTCAGAAACCATATCAAGTTTTAAATTTCACACAGGGAATTTTGTGAAGTGCTTTTTGTTACCAGTAGTGAGTGGTGTGCTGATGGTTATGATGAGTTTGCGTAGTGATAAAATCTTTCAATGGTGCATTTGTCAACTATGTCAAGGTAATAGAAATGACTTGAACATCATCTCTTGCAATTTATGCTTTGAAGGAGCTGAACTAGTCTGTAAACAGACTTGAATTTCAAATAATTCGAATATATCGAAGAAATATAATTTTCCTTTTCAGAGCCTTTAGTAGTTAGTCTCTGCAGTTTCACACAGGTGCCATCTCCAACAGCCCGTGTCCCGTTGGGCTGGTGTGGCATGTGTCTTTCCCTCCCTCCTGCCAGCTTTGTTTCCGTATGTTTGACATAATTGTTCAGGCAAGATGTACTGCAGATGGATTGTAGAAAGCTCACATTAGAATAAAGTGAACAAAGATACTCCCTAAAATCACTTAGTGATGCGGATGTGGTAAGCGATGTGCTTGAAAACGCTTGTAGTTTCTTGGTTAAGTAAGCGATCATGGTTACGTTTTCCTCAGTAGTATTTAATAGTCCATTAAAGACTCTCTGTGAAATATGGGTTTTCTGAGAAGCTAAAGGTGGAAGGATGCTCTTGTTCTTTGCTGATTGATGTTAACTTGACTAGCAGGCACAACTAAAAATACTTAATAGCAGCAGTTGAGACGCAGGCTTCTCTCGACCACATTATTGACCATGGTGGGACAAGGATTATTCACAGATGATATCTAATTTTAGATTATAAATTTTGACCATGGATTGTTTACATTTTTGTTCATAAGGAGACTTTCAGGTCTTCCATCTATCTCCTTCATCACCAGACCTCACCCATGAGGGCATGTCAAACAGTCACTGAAATCTTTGCAAGGTTGGATCTGCCTTGCATTCAAAAGACAAGTTCAGGTGGTGCGGTTCTGATTGAGTCTGATTTGGTCTTGGCACTGCTTAGAGGAGTTCATAGTAAAGCACGTTTCATGAGGCTTTCTTTTAACAAGTATTTAATGCAGTGAGTCCTGATTTGGTTCTTTGCAAATGGTCTTTATGCAGAAACAATTATGTATGAAAATTGTTGGACTTTCTCCTTTTATTGGTAGCAGCGTGGTCTTTATTTCAGATTAGTGTCCTCTGTCTGCACCTGCCTTCTCACATAACTTCACCCATTCTTCTCATTCTCTTCTTTGTAGTTCTGAGTGAAGGACAAGCAAACTTCTCCAGATGTAAGAACAACAAAATCACCAAAGGAACCCACCCAGCTGTACTTTAGTAGTTGCTTGTTTGGGGAATTTTGAGGAGGTTTTTCATATCCCCGGTGAGATTTTTAATCTGGAGCGACACCTGTGAATTACAGCAAGTGTTGTAACAATGCTACCTAAGAGAAAGTGCCAAGAAAGAAGAAAATAGTCATTTTTTATTAGGAACAGCATGTGGCTGTTAGAGTAGCAAGCCATGCCAAACATGTCTGAGTTTGCAGTAAGAACAAGGGCTGGAAAATAACTTGTCATGGGATGGCAAAGGTACAGTCAAAGATAGAGGTATCAGTGATGATACGCGTTAAGGGCAGATGCTGTTCTTGCTCAGGTGTAGATCACAATCAAAGACTTAGCTAAATCTCCCCTAGGTTTGCTTACATTTTGTGCTCTCCCAGCAGTTTCTCTCTCATTTAGACACATCACTGACTTGTTTCACTGGTTCTGTATTTTACCAACCAACTCACTAATATTCAAAGCTCTACGAAGTTCTGTTAGGGTATCGAACACCCTCTTCTGCCTGCCTTCCTGACATCTCTCTGCTTCCTGGTGGTGGGATCACTTAGATTGGCCATGGCGATAGTTTTGGAGCCCCCTGTGCGTGCGGTGCCCTCTCTGTGCATAGATGCAGACAGTTTGGAGTCCTAAGTCAGATCATCTGAGTATTCATTCTGTTACTTTGAACGTGCTGCCTGAAGCTGTTGACTCCCTCCTGAAAGGTCTTTGCTGCTCAGGAAGTTAAAATGTGTTTGAAAATGGATACAGTGCAGTCCTGGTTGGGAGGGCTGGCATACGTGCATATGCTTTGATGATTGATTTAATCACAAAATTAGGTGTATATTAAACATCATTAGCTCAGAATATTTTGTAATTTAAAAAAAAAAAAAAAAACAAACCAAACCACAACAGCCCAGAGCCCATTTTAGGCAGCAATGACAGCTGAGCTTTTCAAAGGTTGGGAATGAATGCTAACACACCCTGAGGCATATTAAAAAAGGTCCATGTTCTTCATGGATAGGGTCACTGGAGAGGCACGGGAACAAGCTGTCAGTTACGGCATGCAAGGAACTGTTCCTGTTCATTTTCAGTGGCTAAATGCTGCTGCTTCACATTTTCTCTTGACAGTCCTTTTGTCATGTTGTCTCGTAGAGGTGGAGGGTGCACTAACCACCTATTATTTCAGACCTGTCCTAAGACTTCTCTCATATTGCTATTGCCATCATTTGGCAAAGAGTGTAATTCAGGCAGCTCAGAACCCTGCTGCGCGACCGTCTGAGACAGATGGGTTGAGAAGAACTAAGTGTGCTGTGTCAGTGGTGGTTTCTTTTCTTAGTCCTAACATCTCATTAATGGTATCGTGGACATGCGCTATGGGAGAAAATGCAAGTGAGTCTTGCAGCTGGAAGCACCTATGGCAGTTTCATTTTTGTTTTGTTGCTGTTGAGAACCTGATTGGGTGAGTGACCGGGTGCATCACAGGAGCTGCGGATGCTGTAACTGGTGTTGGGTTTGGGGGAGTCCTTCTAGGGCTTAAGCTCAGGGCGGGCAGAGGTGCTAGTCATGGGTTGGTGGGGATTGTGGCTTCTGCCATATCTCATCTCGCTTCCTATGGCTGGTATGGGAAGTGTGAGTAGGTGAAAACTGTAATTTTGGGCTGGGATTTGGGTTCTTAGTTGCCACTGCAGTTGTGTTTGGCTCATTGCTTTTATGTAAAGTTGGATCCCTATGTTCAAGTAAATCACAGTGCCAGTGTACTCAGGAGCAGTAACTTTAAACTTCTTTCCATCTTAGCATCTGTCCCAACCTTCAACTTGCAAGTTAGAAATTCAGAAGCTGAGATCATTTTGCTAGCTGTAAAGTTCCCAGCCTGTCAGGAAGGCAAGACCTATGTTTATAGTCTCAAAGTGTTAGCACAGTTTGGGAGGCAAGTATGAAATCAGAGGATAACTTTCTGGCAGTGTCAGAGTAATCCTGTTGATACTATCTGCATATCTCCTTGTGTCACTCTGCTGAAGAGATGAAACTCATGAGGGGAGAAAAGAATAGAGTGACTGCCTCAGAGTTTTGGCCAGGTCTGCAGCACCCTGTCTGTGCTTTGTACAAGGGAGGTGAGGAGCTGCCTCCCCTCATCTGAAGGGGATGAAGTACAGGAATGCAGGAGGTGGGGAAGGGGTGTTACAGCTGTGAAATTAAACTGTTGGAAATATCTATAGCAGAACGTATGAATTCCTTTGAATGGAGCAACAGGAGAGAGATGCTATTTTGGCAGCATTGCTGTTGTCTGAGGCAAGGTTTTGAGCATCTGAAAAACAGGTTGTTCTGCCTGTTATCAGGATGGAATTGCAGGTAGCCTTGTAGGAAAATACAACAACAGGAAAAAAAAAAAGAGAAAATAAAATAGCAAAAGCCCACTATGTAAAGATGTATGCAGTGCTATGAACAGGCTTCTTACGCAGACGGTGGCTTGCGCTTAGCGTATGCATGGCTTTCATCTCCTCTTAGAGGCAGCTTCAGTTAATGTTGATATAAAACTGCCTGTTAATTGGAGTATGTGGAGATAATGGTAGGAATAATCTCTAAGTAAACTCTTAAAAGCTCTGGAAAAAGGGTATTTAAAAAAAAAAAAAAATCTCTCTCCCCAAAACCTGAGGTCGCACTCTGCTTTGAAGATAGACTCATCAGTGTGCGAAGCAGACTTCTGCCTTGAGGCCATTTATAGTGCCGAAGCTTGTGAAGCTAAAACAGTTTGATGTGTAATTGCAGGAGGAAATGGAAAACCTGCTGAGCATGGCAGGATGTAGTGCCTTATCACCCTTTATGTGCATCCAGTGCTTGCTGAAATTGCCAGCGGATCCGCAACATCGACAGAACGGTGACATTTTTCATGGGCCGCCGTGTTCTGAATCAACACTGCAACAGTGCGATTAGAGTAGGTAAAGTAGGGGGAACAATCAAAGAGTTGCATGTGACAGATCAGGTTTTAGTCATTCCCTGCTCCTTATTGCCTGCTGTCTTGTGTGATATGCAAAACAGCTTCTCCAGACGCATTACACCTTCACATTACCTGAAAATTGAATTTTATTTGGTGGCCTGCATATAATTTATAGCACTCTTCCAATGCACTTCAGTTCTCATTTAGCTAAAAGTGCATTCTTTATTTCCTACTGGCAGGGAAACAGAGAAATAAACCTGAATATTCAGTACCACTTACAGTATATAAGAAACCAGGCTATTGAAGTTTTAAGCTGCTTGGATACGTTATTGACAAGAACTGTCTATTCTGGAGTTAAGCACACGATGTATTTGATTCCCAGAGGTATCATCTCTCCATAGTAATTAATCAGGGAAAATGCACTGTCTCTGAATAGTAGTACTTGAAGTTAAGGGCCACTATTAGCACTCAAAAAATAAATGGAAATTGAACATATGGTATGAGGGAGAAACAGGGGTTCAGGCTGAGTACTTGGGATCAAGCCCTGCGAGGCAGGGAGGGAAAAGAATTTTTAATTATTCAAATAGAGTACTACTGCTGCTGAGCATTTCACTGTAAGGAAGGATGCACTGTAAATAATTTACAGAGTTGTTTTGTGTGTAGTACCTGCTGTTAGAATCAACTCTTGGGCTGGCACACGCTGTACACCCGTACGCTCTACCTAGTGCTGTAACACAATACCCCTCTATCAACAAGCTACTTACATATGGAAGAACTGGCAGTGAAAATTCACTTGGAATGTAAATTCAATATTTGTAACTAAGAGTAAGGGTCTACATTTATTTCTCTTCCACCTTAAAGCACAATGCAATGGGCTGTAAAAAATCCTGGGAAGTTTACTTGGCAAATAGAATTTTAATTGAATGTCCATGGGAGAGCTGGCCAAAGGGCAGAGGAAGTAATCAGAAGCAGAGAAGTAGATAACAGTCTGTGCTGGAGAAGTAAAACTTGTACCTGGCACAGAAGCAAAACACTGATGAAAAATAACCACCGGTGCCTCTCTTCTGCACCCAAAACTTCAACAGCACAATGTCTTTTGGATAGAGGGTACAGATTTCCGGCTCGTTTTGAGGGGTGATGCAACTCATGTTGATTTATGCAGCCCTCGGAGAACATCTAAGACAAAGATGCATTGAGTCTCTTGGCGTGTCTTCAGGTCAAATTTAAGTTGCTCCGTGATAAATGTGGCAATATTGGCGTTACTGCGTTTTACAACTGAAGTTCACAGTGGGGACATCCCTCATTTGCAGTGCTGTGATCCGAATCTTGACGAAGGGAACCGGTGCTTTAGCTGCTGCTTTCTCGGCGCTATCCCAGCTACTTTTCTTTTAATCACATGAATTCCTCCTTACAGTTTTCATTTTCCTAAGTTGAATCTGCAGAACTGATGTTTGCTTTTTTTCGTGCACGTTCTTTGTTTACATATTTTGAGGTTGATTTATATAGCAGGTCATTTGTTGCGACCAAACATTTATTTCAATCTTGTCCTTTCAGTTTGATCTTTCAAATAAACTCAATCTAGTTTTATTCTTCCAAGAAAAAATCATCTATCTAGTAGGCTTTCAAATTCTCTAGTTTGAGAAAAAGGAAATGGCTTAAATGCTTTTTTTCAGGCAAAACTTGTGCCATGTAGGAAAAACTAATGGCACTTCAAATTTCAAAGTCTAATTAGAGATGTTCTCAGCTATGAAAACTATGCTGTTTATGGGGGATTTAACTGTACAAGTGTATGTTTTAAATGAAAAAGAAGAAATGTGCAAGCAATGAGTAGAATTCATCCCCATTCTTCTTTTTCCTGTGTGGGATTTTTGTTTGGTTGGGTTTTTTTTAATTTTTAATTGAAATGATTAATTGTGGAATTGTCTCAGTCCCAGGTGACTCCTTGAGGGGAGATCTGTTGGCCACTCCTGCTTGGAGATTGGCCTGTTCTAGAAATCTATCTTTAAACTTGCTTTCCATGTTACATGGAGCGTATTCTGGGCTCACCCTGGATTTCACTCGTCTTCTCTAGCATTTGGGTCCCTACCAAGACTCTGCTCCTTCAGAAAATGTAGCTTTTGGTGAAGACCAATCCTGGGAATGTGAGCTGAGAATCCTACCTGGGAGCTTGAGAGGGGAAAATGGCCAGGCATTCTAGAGTGGGTGAATCCTAGTAGAGGAATCCTTCTTCCGCTGGGCGCTCACTTAATTTCTCTTTCCTGTAAGAGGACGTGGATGAACCAGCTTTCCTTTTATCTCACAGACTGAAAGGCTTCTGGTTTTGGCAACATTTTTCAGCTATATTTATTTAGCAAAAGTATTGCTCCAGAAAATAAAGGATAGTGTTCCTTGCCTTCTTAATCTGACCTATTGAGCAGTGCTGCTGGATGGATGTGCTGTTGACTTGTAATTTTTTTAAACTAATAACATCATAAATAAATCAAGAATAAAGGGACTGATATTAATATTATGTATTAAAAGCTCTTCCAGTCAGATTCGTACATTCCAGGATCTCTGCAAATTCAGGAGTTACACCTCTCACATCTTGAACTGTACCAGCTAAAAACTTCCTACAAAGAGTCTTCCATGGGAGACTTACATGTACAGCAATAACAGGGCAAGACTTATGGATGTGCTTAATGTCTTTGAGATGAAAAGTGTGACTGTCCCTCACTTGTAATTGTTTTGTTAGTTCTTTACACCACACTTGTAAGCCTCAGTAAACTTTCCTTAGAAATTGAGTAACAGAGCCGTTTTATCTCCGGACTTGGGCATTGGTCCAGGATGTTTTACTACAAAAGCCCTTTTGGCTGCACTGATTTGCTAAATGGCAGCATTTTTTTTTTTGTTATCATGAGAACAAATGCACTTACCATGTAGGCTTGAATAACTTCAACACAGATCTCATCTTCCCAAGGTAGAGATGATTTTGTTACTTTGCACAAACATAACCCATTGCTTTGATGAAATAACAAGAATCAGAAAGATTTTGACCATATCCAGCTGTGAGTGACTCCTTGCACTTTATCTTGATAAAACACTTTGTAAACAAAAAGGTATTGAAATAGGAGTCAATGTTAAGAGAAGGAAAACATCATCAATATTGTTCTGAACATGCTGAAATCTTGATTTACCATACTATGAAAAAATGGTAAATTATTAAAGAATTTCAGTTTTAACTGAAGTGCAAACAACTCTGTTTCCTTGTATGCCTGTTTAAGGCTCAGATCCCATTCTTCAGTACTTTTTAACAAATACAGCTTTCAATTTCCTAAATAACAAGCTTGGTTTAAATTATGCATTACATTAGAGGTACTGATTATTTTTTGTTTATAGTTGTTTTGAGGTGTGGTTTGTGTGTTAGTTTTTTTTTTTCCCCCCTGTCTTTTATTTCCTATTTATGGGAAGTAAACAACAATAGAACATCAGAAATGATGAGAATCCGTGCCCCCCTCACTAATGGTGTGAAGTTCCCTTTACAACAGTCAGGCTTTCTCCTAAATTTTAGTTTTATAGACTAGGTGTTGTTCTCCTTGAAAGTACATTATAAATCAATAAGATGCATTTTACAGTAAAAGGAGCGAGTTATATGTGTAGAGTACTCTTTGGAAGACTTTTATTTGTTATTGAGCACTTGAAAAGTTGCAAAGTGGCACACTTGGAATAGAGTAACTTGGCTTTCCATTGATGCTGTTTTCCAGTTACTGTAGAGCACCTCCTATGCAAAATTTATTGCAGATCTGGATATCTGTATTTCAGGAACATCTTGAGAACCTTCATTGGAATGAGACATCCTCTGCAGTAAGCAAAGGCAAATACTTGCTTGAGAATTGATCGATACATGCAGAAATTCAGAGAGGGGGAAAAAAAAAAAATCTGTTACCGCAAAAATATTCTGGGTGAAATTGTAACCCGTCGAAGTGAGTGGGAGTTTTGCTGTTGGGCTCTAATGAGCTTGATGATATTTATGTTGTTTATGAGCAAAACAGAGTCCACAAATGCTCGTACAGTGACAGTGTATTAGTCTAAGGCCCCTTCCAAGATCTTGCAGCATGACAGACCAGAACTGTAGAAAGAGACTTTGCAGATGCAGCAAACTAGAAGAGATGTCCCTGGATTTGGAATGATTTTTTTTATTTTTGTCTCCTCTTGTATTTTACAAGTAGGAAAATAGCAAATAGCCTTTGGAGGGGCTCTTCAGTCATTTGCCTGTTAGCGTCCATGGATGGTCAGCAGGTTGGGCTAGGTACTGGTTTTAAGGGTCAGTGGCAATACCACCAGGAATCCTCGTCAGGAAGAGCTGCTGGCACTTGGCACGGGGTGTTTGGTACCTGTGGTGGTGCTCACTGGGCTATGAAGGTGTGTGGTGGTTAAAGAGTCTTGTGCAGGTGTTCATCTTGCTCACGGAAACATCTCCTCTTCCCCATAGTTAACAGCTCCATCTCTGCATCTTCCACATGATCTCCCAGGCTATACAGGGTCTGACTCTGATATTCATTTAGTTGAATAAGAAACAAACACAGAATTGATTGTGCTATTCCTAATGGGTTTGAAATATGATGTGTATGCCCTGAAGAAGAGACGAGATAAATAATTCAGACACTAGAAAAATTAAAACTGCTAATTGAAGCCAAAATCCCAAATCACAGGAAAATACTTTGATTGGTTATTTCCCCTTCTTATTTTGCCGTGATGGTTTTATTTTAGTCACCATTAAATCTGTCAAATCATGAAGTGGTTATTTAAAGGCAATATTTACAGCAGTGTTTTCTTTTAGGAATCATAGAAACTAAAATGAAAAAACAAAGAAAGCAAGAATCCCTTTTAGCTGTGTGGTTAAAGGCAGTTCAGCAATGTTTGAACGTTTTATTTTGTTCCAGCCAGGTGATGCATTGCCTTGCTGTCTGGAGGTTCAGTCTTTCTTTGAATGCTTGACCTTTTTCTAATAAACATCTGCTATATTAAAAACCTGTGTTCTATTTCCTTTTGCATTCTCGTGAAGGGATGCAAGTGGAGAAGGGGAAGCGAGATGCGGAAACATTTGGAGTCACAACTCTTCCAGTGACACTAATGTCACTGAAATGCAATCAAACTATCTATCTTCCACGTTACGTATTCAGTCTTTCTAGTGGTCTATCAGTATGTGCCTGCGGATGGGTGCCGATCCTATGCACGTTGACTTGTAGTTAGGTGGAAAGCATTTCAGATGCACACGAGCTTTTTGTTTGGCGATGGGTGCTTAGAGCTTCTGCTTTAATGCAAATAATTACTGTTCTGCTACTGTTTCATTATACCTTTCTCTCAAAAGAGAGAGGGAAAATCCAGAATCTCTTAATCTGAAGCACATTCCTGCCGGTAGCTTTGGTGGGAGGCTGATCCTCCCTTCAGATGGAGGAGACTGCAGAGGAATGCTGCATGATGTTTGGAGTTCACTAAAAGGGTACCCTTTTTCCTTTGCCACCTTGTCCTGGAGCTGTTTAGGGAAAGTTCTTTTCATGAAAATATTTTGTTAACCTAGATAAATCAAATTGTTTTCAGGCAGAATCTTCCACAGGAAGGAAAAGACAGATTTTTGGGGCGGGGGGGGGAGGAAAATCAAACTTCTAGAAGCTTTTGAAGCTTCTGGAGTACAGCTTTGTATGTGTGTCAGTGAGAAACACTTCTCTGGCTGGAGTTACAAACTTTTTGCTGCTGATGCTCACCTAGCATCATGGTGAGCACGAGTGCTTCCCCATTGCCTTGGAGTCTGTGTGTGTTCTGGTCTTAGCTTTCTGATGGAAAGTCAAGGTCATCGGCTTTGTGTTTGTACACACGCGTTCGCTGAGTCACTTTACACGCAGCTTTGCTTGGGGCTTTGCTGTGTGGCAGCACAAAGTAACTGCATGTGGGGAGAGAGTTAAATGCAATCTCTCATTTGCTTTATTTCCAAAGATGCTTCGTTGCTGGATGAAATACTTCCAAAGGTTGCAAGCTCTGTTCATCTCTGCTCTCTTGGAAACATCAGTTCTGTTTTAGGGATCATCAGGCATAATCTGCTGTTTGGTGCTCAGATTTGCACAACTGTTATTTAACACTGGTTAAGAAATGACAGGCTGTCAGTACTGGTTGAGAAGGAGCTTGAAGGAGCCATTGTTCTTTCAAATTAAAACATTTAAACATTTAAATCCAAAGCTAGGACTGCAGGCTTGTTTTAATTATTCCTTTTGTCTTTTGGAAATACTTTTCTACTGATGATCACACAGCTGTCACATATACATTACCTTTAGTCAGGATACATGACAGTGCTTTCCTATTAGCTGTCATTGTTTTACAAGGAAAACTGAAAACCACTAGAGCAGATATATTAATTTCAAAAGAAGACATTGCTGGCAAAGTTATTAAAATAGAAATATCTGAAGACTCAGATTCATTGATTTATAGCAAAGATCTGCTGTAATGTCTCTTGGCAGCTGAGGTGACTGCATTTTTTTTGGCTTCTTATGGAGATGCCTACAGTCCTGTCTGTCTGATCCCACTCCGTCAGGTTGAGGAACAATATTCGGAGTAGTCAGTGATGTGTTAGTCATTCCTCCTTTGTAAATCATTTTTGTCAGCAAGATAAATATTTTACTGCTCTACTCTATGTAGTAATCTTAAGCAGTCCTGAAATCTCAAATCTCTTCACTCTCTTTACCTGCCAATCTTGATTCTCTACCATTAGTTACCAAACTCAACGTTAAATATGAAACATTAAAGAAATCCTGAAAATTATTAACTGCATTGGTTAAAAATGTATGGAAGCACTGCAATTCCAGCATTGGCCTCGTAACCGAGGAATAATTATCAGAATGGTAGGAAAAAGTACAAAGTTACGTAACTAAGTCTTGTCATAGAAAAATGTTACTGCTTTATTTCCCCTCTGGAGTCCCCAGTATTCATCAAAAAGCTGAAGGGCGAGTTCAGGTCTTACTAACTTTAAGCGTATCTTCGAATGGTTTCATAAACTGCTTTTCTGGGACAAAAAGGAAAAAATTCTGGGTGTTTGGGGAGAATCACAGCGTATTCATAAAGTAAACACACTTGTTCACTTTTCTCCTTTTAGCAGTTCCCTTGCCTGCTGTTTTACCTCCTTTACTTTTCATTTTTGCCTCCTCCATTCCTCTGCAGCATCATGACCCCAGTGTCAGGGAGTCCGGGTTCTGCTTCCACGCCTGCTCTCGAGCACGGAGACGCGTGCTGTGCTTTCGCCGTCACAGCCGTTTAAGTGGCTTTTCAATCCTCTGTCGATGCCAGCGTTGCCAAGACCCACAGGCAAATGAATGTGTTCTGTGGTATTAGTTTAAAAAAAGATTCTTTAAATGGATTCCTTTGAGAGAATTTCTGGTAGGATTGTTTTGGCTTAGTGTCCATTTAACTCATTTGCAGGCTTCTGAGCCGCAGCTACGGAGTTTACCTTTAAGACTTTCAAACCCACCTGTTGCTATAGTTAACCGTGATGCAAAGTATTTTGTCTTTCCTGGATGATGCTCTTTTAATTGTTTCCCTAGGAGGGGTTTCAGTAGGCAATCCTGGGTTCTGGCACAGCAGCAATATTACTTGTTTTTCATGGATATTCTTTTTTCTTATGAGATTACACTAAATAGCAAAACAAGAGTCCTACACGCAAAAGTGGGATGGAGTTATTTGCCACTTGCTGTCCAGCCAGGTACAGCTAGTTACATATGCCTCTTTCATGTCTAATCTCTTGAAATATACAATGCCATTTTCTTTTCATTTGTATTTGTTATGTTGGTTGAAAATAAATGTATGCAATGTGTTTCCTGAGAGATCCAGAAGTATTTTTAAAAGGGCAAACCGAATTGATTTAATCACAGCTGTTGTTACAGGCTCTTTTTTAATGGAATGTGCTGTGATTGCTGCTGCTAACAGGAGATTTTCATTTTTTAATTTGTTATTCAAAAAGAATATGCATGTTCTGAGAATGAACTATGAAATGAAAATGAAAATAATAAAGCCAACAACCAAGTCATAGGAGGGAAAGATTGCAGCATGGCCGTAGTCTGTATAAAAACACCGGAGCATCTGAAACAGCTTTTCTGTCCCCTGGTGCATATGATGCATATGATTAGGAAACAAACTTTCAGACTCCTACTAGTTTATATATGTACAGGGGGTGGAGATGACTTTTCCTAGAAGCTCCTGAGTTCAAGTAGAAATAACCCGATCCCTGGTAGTTTGCTTTTTGCTGTGAATGTGACACAGGGAGTCACTGTCACTAATGGATTAAAAAGACTGGAAAAGTTGGGGGGTAGGAGGTGTGTGTGCGGATGGATTGATTGCTTTATTGCAGTGCAGTGCTCATGGCTTACAACAGGTTAGGAGAGAATGGCCTCAGTGTGGGCAGTGCTGGAGTGCACTGCGGGGCAGCGCGCTCGTCCGGAACCATCCGCCCAGGAGCAGCTGCGTGCCGAGAAGAGGGAAGGACGGATTTAACAAAGGTCGTGTTTGATGGCTACAGACTGGATGCCATCAGAGTGGAGGAAAAAGAAATAATTAAAGCTTTTAATATTCTATTATACAAGTTTTCACTTTAGTCTCATTATACAGAACAATCTGCACTTTGACAAGGTCCATTTTATGCTTCCTTTCTCTTCCCTCATTCCATTAACCGAGTCGCAGAACATGAACAGCTATTCATGTAAAAAAATATTCTGTCCTGTATTGTTTGCTTTTAAATTGCTCGACCTAAGCTTTGTTTTCCCAGACTAGACAGTGTGAATTGTATTTGTTAAACCCTAATTTCAGTCTGGCTTTTTTTAATGTGAAAAGTTCCACCTCAATCCCCTGTAGGTGTGATTCCAAAGGTAAGGGAATATATTGGCCATAAGAGGCAGCCAGTAAAGAGACTGTGTGCAAAAGGTGGCACATTTGTATCATTCCAAATGGAAATGTTTACCCTATTTCTTTAGCTAAAGCACCCAACCTTGCTAACATGTACTGATCAGCTCGTGTGGTTAAGCTGTAGCCTGTGTTACTAATTTTGCAGGTTCTCAATTCAGTTTGACTTTGGCCGCAGCAGTGCCCGTGGGGCTCTCCATGCAGCCGTGTGAGAGCATATCCTTTTGAGCTTACACAAACAAGTACAGGAGAGAACAAACAGCGTTTAAAGTAATAATATGAACAGAAAACATAACACGGACTGAGATGGTTTTCCTGGGTTGCCACAGAGAGCAGTGTATGAACAGCTTTTCGGGTTCCTTTTCTTTAAAATTAACATTGTAAGGTTTGGAGAAATAAAGTCAAAGTGAAACAGAAAAATTGTTTGGAGTACAGCCAGTGCTTAAACATTTTTAGTTAAGTGTCTGAAGTAAAGGTGCAGCATAGGTGACTAAAGGAAACCCATGATCAGATCCCTACTGGAGCTTTAGCTGTTATTCCACATAGACAATCAAGGGGGTTATTTAATTTGAGCAACGCCTGAAATGGAGTAGTGATTAACAAATGAGCAAGTGGATACTGTGGATTGATGTGCTGTGGGTATTTGTGCTGAATCCTCACTGTGATTTCTTCAAGTAGATTCTGGTTGCTTTTCATATCTTTGCGTACAAATAAAAAGAATTAAAGAGCAGTGCTCTTGGGGAGATGACATGTGGTTATGAACAGCTTCTGATGATGTTTAAATGCCAGTGTGAACTTGAGGTGCTTTCTGAGCTTTAAAAGTCAGTTATTACAAGGGTTCTTAATTGGTAGGATCATTATTCTGTTCATATTGTTCAAGAAAACAAATTGAAGAAACTACAGTGTAAAAAGGAGGAAACAGTATTTTCTGTTCAAGTGGAGGTTTAGAAATCATTGGTTATTTCTCTGGGCTTGATTTTCATAAGAGCTGAGATGGGAGCGGTAACAGGTGCTACAGGGCAGAACACACACAGCACATTTGCCTTTTTTGTTCTTACAAAGGATGTGTATCAAAATTCACATCTACTGCTTATATAGAAATACATTTTTTCTGGTGGAAACATTTGCATACAAAAATGAAGATTTCTGTCATAGTGCATGTTCTAAATCATCTCATACCCCTAAACCTGCAAGTGTTGGATCTTGTCTGGGCAGTGCTGGTGCAAATTTTAATGTGGTGCTTTTCTTCTGACAGTTGTTTTGTTTTCATTTTGCTGCTGTGATGCTAATTCTTGTGTTAGTACACTGACATCTGCATTGCATGTTCAGAGGTCTTCTGTATATGGAAATGTATGTATATCTGCAAACATCCATCACATTCTGGGTCTATATTAAGCTAGGAAATGAAGATACACAAATGAAACTTTGAGAATTAACTATGTCAGTCTATAACAGCTAAATATCACAAAGAAATCAAGATATACAATCTGCTTAGCTAAAAACCAAATTGAGTATATTAAAATATGCAATGCAATTAAAATGTCACTTTAGTATGACAGAATATTAGTGATTTTTATCTTAAACATCTAGGGGGAGGTTCTGAGTTGGGTGTTAATGTGAGAAGCTCATTTGGGTACTGAACATTCCAATGAAATACATCTCAGGTTTTGCTCATATGTAAAAGTTCTGCTGTAAAAGTGATAGCTGAACGATAGATTTGTGTTTTTGGTGTTGTCTTGTTACATATCGGGGCAATTCCCGGATGCCTCTGTGATGCATCAGGTTCATACAGTCTGGCTACAGACAGATGCAGATGAGGAAGAAGCTTCCTTAATGGAGCTGAGCTGAAGCATCTCACTTCTGAATTATAATCCCTCCGGTATTCCAGCATTGAAGGCTTCTCCTCTGGCTGCCAATTGTGCTGAACTGAGCAATGGCTTTGTGATGTACACAAGCAGTGGCCGGGGATGAAGTGAGATCTTTTGACCTAAGGCAAATAGAATTTAATCTCTGGCCCTTGGAGGCTTCCTTTATAGTTAGAGTTGCTTCTGTGTTCTATCGGCGTGCCTACTGACTGTTGGAAAATTGGCTTACCTTATTAATGTGTGCCGAGTCACTTGCATGTAGTACATCTGAAAATACCCAGGGGTGGTTTTTTCTTATGTATAAAGTTGGTCTTTACAGATGGAAGAAAAAAAAAGTACTTAGCTGTGCATAATCCTGTCCTGTCAGAATTTCTTGATGTTAATTATGGCAGCTACTTTTGCAACTGTTCACAATGTCCTGGCCAAGTAAGGACTTAGGTAGATGTTCAGCTTTCTGCAGTGATCACATTAACTTGAATAGGTAAAATAACAGCATAAAAAGTTAGTGCTGGTGCCAATCTTGAAGCCGTGTGATGCTTGCTTTTGTACTTCCCTGCTCATCCTCAAATAGTCTGGGGCTGTAAATCCAATTGCTTTTGCTGCAAATTTTAGTGACTGGGTCCACAAGAGAGAGATAAAGTACTTGAAAATATGTTCCTTTTTAATTGGGATGTAAGAATAGGCACTTCTTTATGTGCATCTGTAATTTTCTGGAAGCTCTAAGCTCAGGGTAGTTAAACTTGTAATATAGAGTGAGAGTTGTTGTCTTTATGCGCACATATTGAGATAAAATCCGATTACCAGAATATGAAAGAAATTGCTTCGATTGCCAATAAAATGGCTAGGAAGACGTCGTATGAGTCATCGGGGTTTTTAATGTAGGATGCCCTCTTCCGTACTGTGTTACAGGGTCAGTTCTCATCTCAGTTATCCCACTGCAGGCTCTGAAGAGGAAAATGCCCGAAATGAATTTCCTGAAGGCAGAGTTTACATGCCTGTAACCATAATGAATTCTGCACTAAACAATTAGTGCCACCGTTCACTTTACTGTCTTCAGCTGAGCCTTTCTCACCTCTTTCTAGAGGTTAACAGCATCTTCCCGTTGTTTCCTTTGTCCCCAACAAGGTGTAAGCCACAGGGAGCGGTCTCCATAGGAAACGGGGCATTTTTATTCAAATAATCACACAGCGTTACACTACATGAAAGCCGGGGCTTATGTAAGGCTGGGATCTCTTTGGTAGTGACTGCTACATAATAGAGCCACCTGGTGATTTGTGGGTTGCATTGCTCGGTAGGAAGCTTGAGTTCAGGAGCTACTTTAGGGCTCTGTCTGACAGGGACCACACTGGGCAGGTATGTTCAGCTCACTTGCTTCGACTCCAAGCGAGGTCGTGCTGACCAAGCAAGCTCTTTGAATTTTCCTTCCCTGCTGAGTGAGGAAGAGTCATTGCACAAGAAACTGTTCATGGGAGATGGATGCTGAAGGCTGGGTAATTATGGTGGTGACCAGGCAGTGAAATAGTGGGACATGTTTTCCTTGTATTCCGTAGTAGGAAGATTATTCTATTTAAGACATTTATTAAACTGCTGTGGAGTTTCTGTTGTCTGTCTCTTCATACAGTGAAAAGGCACAGTAGTGAACACTGCTGCCTCTGGATAAATGCAGGTAAATTGTATCTTTTTTTTTTTTTATTAGAGGTTGTATTTTGATAACTGTTGATCTGAATACATTTCTTCCCAGAGTTTATGGCTCTAAATAGGAGTTTTAATTGCTCTGCTTATCTTATGTTGTCAATCGTGTGCTCACTTTTCATGTAGAAACCCCTACGACTGCCAAGCTGAGAACACTCTACCAAGAGCAGGACAGACAGAAAAAGAACATCAGAGCATTATCAAGTTAATCCAGCTGAGAATCGGGCTCAGAAAGCAAACCGGAGAAGTCAGCGGCCTTTTACTGTTACGAACATGCTCTTAGGACCAAACTAACTTTGCTAGGTTAAAACCCCACACCTTTCTGCCATTACATCTAGTCAAATTATGCCAAATAAGCAAAGTTATCTAAAACGTAGTAATAAAATTTTTGCACACTTTTTAATAAGTGGATATTTTTTTTTCCCACCTCTTCGTTTTCATCCCTTGAAGATCTGCTGATTAAGGGGGAAAGTCTCTTTGGGACTATGAGACTGTCTCTCTTCAGTGTTCGGGAACAGGATACCAAAGTGTTTCCCCCCTACAAGGGATGAGTTAGGTTTACATTTTGAACCCATTCACATATGTCCTGCATCAGCCTGGAGAAGTAGCCTAGGCTCACGATCATTCTGTATTTACAGGAAGGTAACTTTTCTACAAGAATATGTCTGGGAGAAAACTCTGAAGTATTTGTGAGCATTCAGTTAATACAGTCACAGGATCCACGGATGCTCTTAGAATAGCAGCGGTTGCCACAGTTGTGCTTTCTGATCTCAGTGGGAATAATCCCCAAAGGAGTGAAACCATCAGGATTTACCCAACTTGCAGGAACTTTTAAATAATTAAAAAAATAGAAAAAAAGAAGAAAAAAACCAAAATATATTTTCCAGCATTTCTTTAAGTTGTAACCAGGGGATAAAATAAGAGCATTCAAAATTCACCACAGCTGAATTAAAAGAAGAGGAGGTTGTTATATTTAAGTTATGCATTTTTCTGTAATTAAATGGATTTCACAGGGTGTTCCTTCTCGAGGACACAATATCTTAATTGGCAGTTATATGGGGTTAATGAACTACTTAGAGTATGGGGGGGGGGGAAACCCCAAACCCAGAACTTTGAGTGTCAGCAAATCCAGTATCAGGGAGAGCTTTAACCAAAAACTGATGGGATCAGAGTGGCTCTGAGAGAAGGCACTTTGCGACAGGAGCAGGCAGAGAGTGTGGGGATGCTGCAGATGAGAATGAAATGAATGCTCGAGGGAGAGCCAGTCATGTTAAGGAGGCCATAAGTACCAAAATCTTAAATAAATAAGAGCCAGGGGGTGCGGATCTGGAAGGAGATGGTAAATCTGATTATTTTCTTTCTTAAAGTGCTACTGTGGGGAAATTGGAACAGTCTCAGTTTGTGTTATTTCTGCATTTGTGAGGTTGTTCACTTAACCTGTGCAGTGACCTGGAATACTCAATGCCACCGAAACAGAAAGAGTAACTGAGAGACTTGTGATTTCAAGAAGGAATTTTATTGAACAGCAGCAGATTTACTTTATACTTCAGTAGTGGTGATGAGAGGAATTATTCAACATGCTTTTCTTATTCTGGCCCTGGGAGGTGCTGTAAATTTTGAGAGCACAGAACATAGTGCCTCATATCATGACAGTGGAATCTATTTTAAAATTAAGATGAGATGTGCCATGTTTCATGGATGTTGTTTAAGTTTCTCTGGCATTCCTCTGAACTTAAAGTTTTTAAGTCATGGTAATTCCTTTTGACAAGACATTTGGACAAGAGCAGAATGCTGAAGTGATTAAGAGACGAAATTTGAAATTTACGTAGGAATTTCAGAGGGCAATGGTTTTGGCAATATACATAAACACTAGTTATGATGTGTCAGTCTGTATTAGACCCTGCTTTTCCTATCTTTCCATGGGCAGATGTTGCTTTATTCACTTTATAGGTTTGTTTGAGGATTTTGGTCTGCCATTCTGGCACCCTCAGGCTTCTCATCAACCCAACCAAAAAATTTATGTCATATAGGATTCACCTTTTCCTGTTAGATTAGATACTCCTGGGTGGTCAGCTGGAAGCTTCCCCCCCCATTTATTTTGGGGGGGGAGGGGGATGCTGAGAAACCAAGTAGACTTGATTATTGGAATTTGACTTCATAACTGATAATAACCAAGGCAACAAACAGAGCAGACTGTTATCACAAGGTAATCCCTTTGACAGTTAAAATAAAAAGGCTGATTTGAAAAAATTGTGCACACCCAAAAGTGCTATTTGCACACTGGTTAACTCCCCACGTGATACTCTGTGCGCATGTAATTGATAGTAGGTGGTGCTGTGTGTAGCTTCCTGCATGCATGAGATAGTTCGGATCAAATCTTAAAATTCAAATCAGCTTTCTGTAATCCCATATCGAATTTATAGATGCAGTGCTTTAGGGTTTTCACCCAGAGGTGAAGTATGATGAAACCCTTTCTTTGTTAAAGAACAGTGACATGGTTAATAGACCTTTAATAAGACACTAAAATATCAATATCCCTGTGATTTAGCCGCTTGTTAAAGGGAGGAAATCAGGCAATCTCTCTTTTGGCAAGTGCTGACATTTCTGGTGAAATTTGTGAGCATATACACTTTAGATTGCTTTAATGAACTCTTGGCTCAAATACCCTCTTGGTTTGTCAGGCTCCAGTCTGCCTTCTGCAAGTGTATGTAACTTCTGTAGGGGTACACGATCAGCTATACCAAATGTGTACCTTCTCATCTCTGGGAGTTGTTAGCCTCGTGTTTGAACATACTTGAGCAGCCTTAATTTATTTCAATATTTTTCTAAAGATGTTTTCAGATTTTCAGAAAGAGAAGACTTTAAAGGTCGATAGTTTTCATCTTGCGGATATTAAGTAGGTTTCACCTTTTTTTTTTATTAATACAATGCCCTCATACCAATGCTAATAAGACATTTTATCTGGTGTTGGCAGGTGTAGCTTTCTTATGTAGAGAATCCCATGAATGCTGTCTGCCTTGGCATCTTTGCCTTTGTAAAAACTCAGAAACTGGTAATAGGATGTGTTAAAAATACATCTTCCCTATCCGTTTACCCACCTTTCTTTCCAGCTTCTGAAAAGCTGAAGATAAATGTGCTTTGTTAACCCAGAAGTGCATAATGTTTGGAATACATATTAACATATACATATGCTCAGTGTAGAACTGGACTTTTCTGTAAGTTGTAGGTGTATTTTTTGAATCTCTGTGTGCCCTTTGTGCTGCTCTGCCAGCTTTATCTACTGAAGAATTAGCTAATGTAAGAGAAAGAAGTGCATGGGCTTAGGTACAGTTGTTCAGAGCTGAGGGAGTCAAATCTGAACTTCATAGAGCAACACAGAACACATTGTCACATGCTGTGATTTGGTGCATCTCGGCTGATATTTACCTCTGAGAAACCACTCCCTCCATATGAATTAGTACTTTTTAAATTTTCTTCTCTGTAGCGTGTAACGCTGGCAAAGGTTAATGGGTTTGTGTAATGCTACAAACTATTGTTCTTGGTACATCTACTAGTCTGAGTTAGCACAAGAGCTGCAAAATGTTTATACCAACTTTGCTAAGGATCTGGTAACTAATTTGAATGCTTCATTCAGCAAAAGAAATATGGAATAACTTAGAATCTAATCAAGAATTTATCTATAAAAGAACTGGACAGTGGAACCAAACTAGGTCAGGTAGTTGTTAAGATGCAGATTTTCATCCAGTGGAGACAGATGTTACCAAAGTAGTTTTGCTAGGAACAAAGTCCCCAGCATCAAAAACTTGGGAATACAGCAGAAAAGAATGATACTTTCATCCAGGTCCTGCATTTTTACATTTTTCCCTATTTAATAAGCTAAAGCCTGGAGATGTAGAATGTGGTGCATGTAATAGGCAAGTCTTTGGAGTTACTGTAGGTCTTCAAAACACAGGGGGTTTGGTTTCAGTGGTGTTTTTATTTTTTTTTTTCTTTAATGCTCCTTTATATCCAAAGGTTGTGTTTCCAAATCCCCACTGAAAGCCAAGAGAAACTTTGATCATAGACACTGCCAACGCAGGGGTGTTTGCTGAGGGAGCAGAGTGGGCGTTCTCTTGCGGAGCACAGAGAAGGATATTCAGGGGAAAGGCTTTTTTCTGTCTTGAAAAACAGCGTACTAACCTTCAAATTTCAATACCTTTAGATAAAAGTTAATGTATATGTATGGAATATGCTGGGGTGGTCTCCTATCCACTTATCTGGTACAGCTGAGATCGGAGTACTGGCCAGGTACCTCTGCTGGTTTGAGGATCCTTCTAAATTAGGGCAAGGATTTTCATTTTTCAAGAAGAATTTTCAGCTGCTCATTGCTGGCTGCACTAATTTAGGTTAAGGCAAGGATTTTGACCTGTTTACTTTCACCTCAATGCTTTAACCATACAGTATAACCCAGCTTTAAGCTGCTGCAATAGCTGGTTGACTTGCTCCGAATTTAGACCTGATTCTTCTAATGGCTCTTCTGGCTGATTTCAAATAGCCAGAAATCCCCGCTGCTAAGGTAGCGTTGGGAATAGGCCTGTGGGCCCTTCATTAAGAGTGGTGAATTTTCACACGAGGCTTCGTAAATATGGTGTACATCTGCATTCTTTTGTTCTCAAACTTAAACAGCGAGAAGTCTGGGCTTGGCACGTGTTGTGGGGAGTAGCTGTTCTTTACCGAGATACTTGTACTTCTAACTCAAGTCTTCATTCCAAACTGAGGGAAGGTATGAAGCCAGAGACACTAAGTACCGTGTGCAGTACTGAGAGCGCCTCGGAACAAAGCCAAAGATTTCCAGTGCTGCCCAGGCATGAATGTTGCTATTAGAAGTGTCCAAGTGTGACTGCCTTTGATCAAAGGTTGGTGCCAGTCTGGTGGAACTGACAGCCATTTAATGGGAAGCAATCACGTTTGATCCTACGTGGCTATTTCTTTGCTTCTTTTATCTTAATTTAGAGAAGAATTATATGAGTAACAAGGATGCACTTAACACGACCTCAAAGGCATGAGTCAGTGTTTTGGATCTAAAAGCTGAGAAACTTGAACTGTCACTGTGCACGTGAGTACTGTAGAAACTGTCCTATTGAAAGCCAGGAATTAAAAGTTACCGTTATTTAGGTTTCGGTCTGCTTTTGGAGTTGCTTGTTCTCGTTTAAAGAGCCAGGTCAATCAGGAAGTGCTATGAACATTGAATCGATTTTCTGCTCTGAATTGGGGTATTGGTTCCTAGTAACTTTTAGGCAAAAAGTGACCTGCTGCAATTTATATGATACACGTGCCCAGTTCTACACTGTCTGCAAATCTGTACTTAAAGGCACCTTTAGGCAGTAATTCTATAGTGAAAAAGACTTAACTGGGCAAGATGTGCTAATCTTGCCTGAACCAGGGGAATGACTTTATTATTTTCACTGTTCTCATGCCATCATTATGATCTAGTGGTTTCCCCACATAAATGAGAACAGTAGCCTTGTCTCTGACCTCCATTAATGTATATCATAAAAGCTGCCTTTATAATATGCTCCTCAGGAAGACCTCATTCCCTTGCAACCTGTTCTTTGGTGACAGTTCGGGGAATGTTATAGATTCCCATGAAACTTATCAAATGGATGTGATGACCCCGCTGTCGGAGGCTGTGTGAGCCATTATTGAGCACATATTGAATAGTCCATTCATTATGATGTTAGCTCTTTAAAATAACATTAGTAAGAAAATAGTTGGATAAAGTCAAACAATGCTGGGTCCTGTTGTAATAGGCAAAACACGCAACTACCAGAGATGGGATTTGGAGAAAAAGCAGCTTTGATCTTAACCAGTACAACAGCAAGCTTTTGTTGCAAGTATCTTGCAGTAGGTATTGATCCATCCCCGAGTCCTCTAAAAAGGAGGCAATCAGAACTGAAATGCTGCTTGCATGAAGCAACTTATCTTCATGACCCCATGTATTTGAAGTGATGGACACAGCTTGTTTATACTTCCAACTGCATAGTGTTGTAGCTATTTGCATATCATTTAATACTGCAGAACGTTATGGAACAGTGAACCATGTAGCAAATAGGTACTGAACAGCACCTATCAGGAAATGCAAAGGGTCTGGACTGCACATACATTCAAAAAGAATCCTCTGAATTTTTCCTTCAGCTGCGAGTCAACTGTTGGAAGAGTGGCCGGAGCTAGTAAGGTACTTCACGAATGTGTGCTGTGTAGAGGATTTCCTATTGTTGCTCTTTTAGCTTTTTTTTTCCTTGAATGTGATGTCAGTTAATCCTAGCTATATGCAGCTTTGGGAAAATCACTTTCTAAGCAGTCTCTTGAGTTTCCCCTATAGTCTTTCACAGAAATGTGAAATAACTTATGTATGTGTATATACATACAGCAGTTAAAAAGATAGAAAGCATTTCTGTGTTATTTTAGTATGATTTGTGAGAACAGAATAATGCAGTATGAGTAATGAATCAGGGATTCTATTGATCAGACCATCACTGTCATGACCTATTAAAATCTAGGATGTTTTATCAGTCTTTTAAATTGGATTCCAAATCTGTACATAGCTAAGGATATGGTGTTAAATGTTGTGCTAGTAATAGTAATGTATCTGAAGAGCAGATATATTTGAAGTCACAGAACCACGGAGTAGTTGAGGCTGGAAGTCACCTTTGGGAGACTGTGTAGTTTCTTCTTATGTTTAACTGGAATTCCCTGTATTTGAGTTTGTGCCCATCACCTCCTGCCCTGGCACTGGTCCGAGGGCAGCCTTGGCCACAGGGATTGTGATGGTGCAGCTTTGGGATGCTGAGACTGCTCAGGAGTACTGAGGACAGCACTTGCATGTGTGGGTTTTGGGGTTTTTTTGCTGTACTTTGCTGGTTCCACTTCTTTAATCCATTATTTCCTCCAGACGGTTCTGGTCATAGACTAGTTATGTTAGATGGCCTGGGCTGTCAACATCAAGTATCATGACACTAGTAATAGTAACTTTTTCACTAAGCTTTGCATTTCTGAGAGAAGATTTTCTATTGTGGTAGAAGTGCCGGGCATGGAAAATCCTGCTTCGGTAAGTCAGAATGAAGTTACTGTGGAGTAAATCTCATTTAATGCTTTGAAACGTAAGAGCACATTCCTATTTTGATACACATGGACAATAAATCAGGTCTCATGAAACTGTTATCTGTCTAAGAATAGCAAAGTATAAAGAGAAACAAAATAAATTCATGTTGCCTATAGATTTAAGTGTTATCCCTTTTTAATATCCAGGATCTTTTCTCCTATACTGCATAATGACCTCTCACAATTTCACAATCATCAGTTGCTATTCCAAAAAGCCAGTAATACTACTGAGAGCTCATGAAGTAGTGATTTATGTTTGTTGCCTTTTCATATACTTGCTTTTGCACTTTGACCAAGAAAACCCGGGGGCAAGAACACCATCTCCTTGAGTGTTTGGAGGGGTTTTTTGTTGTTATTGGTAATATAAAGCAGCACCTTTTGCTTAGCTGTGCTCAAATATCTGTTCATCTAAATTGGAAATTTCTTCTTCATTAAAGGTCTTGAGATGATTCTTGTCTCCAAGCTCAGTAGCAGCTGTGATGGATTCTGTGGAATGTGCTCCCCCAGGATGGAGGGGAGCTCCCAGTCCTGGGCTGGTTTCAGGCTTAGCTACCGAGCTAAGCCTGAAACCATCTAGAATTTTATGTCGTGCCTTCAGCTAAGGTGATACTTTCCTCCTTCAGAACAGGAATAGAGTTAGGTGGTCAGTTTTCAAAAGAAGCAAGCAAAGCACCTTCTCACATGTTTAAATTCCCATTATTTGAGTCAGTTGACTGCCTAACTAACTATTTAAAAGTCCCGCGAAAGAAGATGCTAAGTGGTTTAAGGTTACAAACACTTAAGTGTCAGTGTTGTGGTAACCAAGCCCATTTTGATACCCTGCTTGCTGAGATCTTTGTAGGTCTTTTCTCTTGGGTTTTGCTTTATATAGTTAATGTGGAAAGCAGAACACAAAAGAAGAGATTTCGCAAAATTAACATCTCACATTAACAGTAGGGTAGGGATGTGTTGTCCTCCATGGCATCATCTGCTGCTGACATTCAAGCAGTTCTAATTACTTTAATGACTCCCATAGGCCCCTCTGTAACTGCTGGATGATGCCTGAGGACACACTTCATCGGTGGGAGAATAAAGCCAGGGAGCAACCAGAGAACGAACTCTTCTTGCAGGCAAAAGGAAAAAAAAAAAAAAGTTTTAGTAAAAGTCTATGGAATTACCAGACCAGACACTTTCCTCTTTCTTTGCCAATCATACCTTCTCATTCTGCTCCTAGGGAATGCTTGTATTTCTGAATTACTTTGGATTTCAGAATCAATGCAAACTCTCTGCTGTTTTCTATGCACTTCTTTTATATATAGAGAGAGAGATATAAGGAACTAATTTACTCAGAATATTTTTTTGGTTGAATTGGGCTGTAAAGTTTTCCTGTCAAACTAGATGAAACATCTTGATAGTTACTAGTCTTCATTTTTCATCCCATTTTTATATGGTGAGCTACAAATGCCTGAGATTATTTGATTGTTCCACCTGGTGGGAGAAGATTGACATGTTTTCTTGGCATCACAGTTTCGACTTTCTCCTTTTTTGTAATCTTAAGATAGTGCTCACTTTCTTGAGATACACTTCCATAATGGAATTGTACATTATTATTGGTGTTCTTTGATACAAAAGAAATTCAATACCTCTGGAGCTATAAATATCATTGATTCACTCCAAACAGAAAGATACTGCAGTGGTTTTTAGATTATTAAGACTTTTCCATTTACTGTCTGATGGCAAGGAGTTATGAATTTGGTAATCCTTATGCCCTAGGTGACTTAAGTTAAGCAATCAAAACCTCTCTTTAAAACATAATTATGATTGTTTCCAACATTTAATTCTTTTTTCTTTTTCAAATATTATTTTTTAATGCCTTGAGCACTTTTTGTTTACTATTTCCAAGGACTGCTCCTGTGGCTTGTGTTACAACAGAGGAAACCCTTAGTAGCTGTACGGTGGATTATAGTTCTCACCTGCAAAGCTTTTATGGAATTATTCAAGATGTAGTAGGAATCCAAGCTTGCATTGAATGGTGTGGATTTCTTTTTCCCTAATAAATGCTTAGGATGAAAACTCAGTTGACTTCATGCAGATTTCAGTTTCTCTATCAGCTTCCTTTAAAAGAAAAAGAGAAAAAATTTAGAGAAAAGTGAGGGGAAAAAAAGCTTCTTGGAGATGCAAATTCAAATCTCTACAATTGATAGTTGCTTTAATAAGTGATAGAGAATCATGTGAGGCAGTAATCTAACAAAAGTTTGTGTGGGTGGTTATACATCAGTCAATAAAATACAAGGGGATGAAATAAGGGAAGAGTTTTGGGTGTGTGCAGTAAGGGAAGAGTTTTGTGTATGCATGCACACAAATTCCACGTGAAATTTAAGTTCTGAATATCAGAAGTGCCTTTTTTAAAAAAAAAAAAAAACACAAACAAAACCTCACCTACACTTCTACAAAGTGTAATGGAAATGAGTGACCTGCACTGCACTTGCCTTTGCTCGTATGGCTGGAGGGGGATGTTCAGAGTCAAGTGCTGCACGGGTGATGTGCTGATACTTTTGAAGTCAGTGGTGAGGTTCCTTTTAAATTTTTTGGGGACAAAGTTGCAAATATAAAGAAGCCTGGCCAGAGTTCGTGACTTCAGATATGCTGCTGTGAACCACTCTTGTGTCCAGGTCAGGTAAAACATAAAAATCCTGTTCTGTTTAGTTTAATTTCTTAAACTAATGCTTGTGAAGACTGGGCAGCAGAGAACTCTCAGGACAGAATTGGTGGGGCTGAATTTTTTTTTCCATCACATCTACTGTATGCCCAGCAATACCCTTACAACCAAATCATCTTCTGTAAGGAGAAGCTCAGGTGTGGCATAACCAAAACCATTTGTGAGATGTATGCCTTGTTTTCTTCAAGATGGTCTAGAAGGTTTTGCTGTGGTGGGTGTGAAGCACAAGTTAAAGCAGATTAAATGGTGTGTGGATGTCAATGTGCACCAGAAAAAAAAAACCAGCTTTAAAGCTAAAAACCAGGAGGGTGACTGTGCTCTCTCGTGGGAGTTCATAGTGGGATTTAATGTGCTGCATCTTCTGTACATTGGCTTCTCATCATTAGTTGATTTACCTCTACTTTCCTGAATGTCCTGATGTTGACGTGGCCTTTGGTCCTGCTCTTGATGCTGCCTGCAGACTTAAAGCCACATCCTTCTGTGGATAGCCCTTAATCTACAGATATTGCACCATGTCCCCCTTACATGTCAGTCATTTTATTAACCCCTCAAATTACTCTTCAGTCCCAGTTAGAAAAATCCCGTGGCCTGTTTTAATATTTAAAATGAGAAACTGATGTTCATCACTGATGCTTCATTTCCTGTAGAATGATGTGCCTCAGAGCCCTTTTATCTGGACCTGATGTGCATGGTGATGCCTCCACTACATTAATACATGCTTTTCAGCTGCACTGGTCCTAGTTTAGGCTGATTAGGTTAAAAGAAGATCATCCAGAATGTGATGATGATTCAACATTTATGGTTTTTATTCATCACAGTCTAAATATATTCTCAGCAGGATATTTAGGGGGAGAGAGGGACAGTAAAAATGCTCTGCTCTGTTGTATTTCTGATGGGTTTAGTAATGCTCAGTAGAAACAGCACTTCAGTTTTCTTGGTACAGACATTTATAACAGAGTACTCTGTGCTATAAAGGCAATTAATTGCCTGTCTGATGTGCTTACTGTACATCAAAATCTGCCGTTTAATTGTGAGTATGAAACTGTGACTGCACAAAGGATCAGTTCTTGATTTCTTATGATGCTCAATGTGTTGAGAATAGGAAAATGAGCCTGCATTCAAGTTGAACATTTTATTTCCTATTTTAAAGTAATTGTCAAAGTTATGAAAATATTTATTCATAACTAGTGGTTTAATTATCTGATTCCATAAAAAAAGTGAGCCTGTGGAATGTAACAGTAAAGAATGAGATCTGGAAGCTTTAGGCACACTTTTCCAGTTACTGTAGTAGAAAACATGAGATACTGTCACCATCTCAAAACGGGCATCTAAATCAGGAGTCTGTTGAAAACCTAAGTTCTTTAGATAGTCTGTAAAGTTTCCGGAAGACTCTGACTCATCATTTGGAGACTACAGTAGATAAGTAGAAGCTTGGGTTCCTGCCTACACCTCTCAACTTCACACCCCATAAAAAAGGTGCGAATACTCTCCTGGGTGTTTAAAGCCACCTCTTCAGGCTTTGTGTCCATAGGCAAATATAAATTATTAATGATAGTGTTTAAGCTGACGATTGAAGATAAAATAAACATTATTCTAGAGCATGATAATGAAATCTGAAAAAAAAAAAAATTGACATGAGAGTGTTTTATTAAACTGAAGGCCACTTTATAGTGGAAATTTGCAAGTGGTACACAAAGAATTAATTTGCTGCTAGGTTTGAGGACAGAGCAAAATTGTTAATAAACTTTGAGGGGAAAAATTTAGATTGTAAGTGCTTTATGATCTAATTTTGAAGGAGGGTTAAATCTTTTGTTCTTTTTAGTTGTACTGTTTCTGTTGATAGAAATCTATGGATGATTAGCCAGTGTTCGAACTGGAGCATTGTTAGAGTTGGTTTGACCCAGAGCAGCATGGGTCAATTGTGCAGTAAACTGTCTGAAGATCCTGAAAAGCACTATCTAGAAAAGAAAATGTATATGCTTACCCAATGAAAACTCCAGAAATAAATAAGCACTTTAGACATAGTCTAATTATCTAGTTGGAACTTGGCTGAGATGCTGGGAGTTGGTGGTCCTTGAGTTAGAGGTGTCAACCAGGCAATGAATAGCAGCGTGTGAGATGTTCGGGTCTTCATCCCAGGTGTGGGATGTGCTGACAGTGCCGACCACAACGAACTTCTCCTTATTCCTTGTCCTTCATCAGTGCACCCTGAAATAGCATGATATATAATTAAAATAATCTTGAACTATCATTATTTTAAGTGCCGCTAATGGCACCATTTGAGACAATGAGATGAAATAGTATCTAATTTCTCTGCTTAATATTGTCCTTTTAATTCCTCTTGCATCAAAGCCTATTTCTACATAAAATAGCTCTTGAGGAGAATGGTGCTGCATTATAAAGTATCACAGAATTTTGGATTCTTCATCTTCAGATCTGCAAGGAAGAAAGATTTTTTTTTTTTGAGCTCTTCTATAGGGGCAATGTCTGCAGAAGGATGTCTGTTTTTAAGAAGTAATGGCAGATATCTATGCTAACACTACTGTGTTTGTAGATGTTTTTTCAGACTGGTTCTTTGCAGTTATAGCGTCTCCCAAAGAGCAGCTCAGCTATAGAGGATAAACTGGCAAGATTCAGTTTTAATGTGATGGCTTTGGCAAGAGTTTTACTGTTTGGCAGTGAAGTGAGCACCTGTGGCCTCGGGGGATGCACGTCTCGGCAGCACGATTTTCAAGTTTTGTTCTCCTCGTCCTCCCTGAAAAATAGGGGGGAAATCAGTTTGATTCTAAGGATCAGAGGTTTGGGGTGATTTTGTGTTTAGATGGTTTTTGTGCTTTTCATTTTCCATTTCCCCCTCTCACTGGTTGGTTTGCTGACATGCACAAGTGTGCAGTTGTGAGTCCACTTTTGACTGGCAGCGTCGATTGCAGCTGCCTGCAGCTGAGTTTGTGCTGTGGTCACCAAATGTAATCCTGACTGCTCTGAATTAGTGGTGTGGCTTCCAAATGAATTTGCATGTCCTTCCCAAGCATTTTGCCTTGACAGCTGATGATGGCTTGAAATTTCAAATGCAGAACTCTAATCTGCATTTTTTTGGGTCTTGTCAAAAGTGATGGAAACCTGCTTGCTCAGCCCTGTTGTGTGTGTGTCCTGTGGCTTAATCATCAGCACAAGCATTTAACTGCTGGCCTTGCTCTTCTTGATGCCATGTTTCTATATGGTACTGGTTGGACTGGGAGGAACCTTGAATGCATTCCTTTCTGTGTGCTTCACGATAAGTGTAGGCTTTGGGAACCAAGGCTCCAAAGGTCCCAGTGAGGCACTAGTGAAACTAAGTGAAGTTGTAATCCCAGCAACCCCCAGACACCCTGTTTTAAACACAAAGCTGCATGCCTTCGGTCATGTGCTCCAGAGCCTCTCTTGCATTAATTTCTGATAGATGTGAACAGAGTACTGTAGTGTATTGTTATCTGTCTGGCATTCTGAAAAACCACCTTTTATTCATCTGCACGTGTAACAAAGTGAATTGGTTTAGAGCAGAGACTCTCTGATGCTTGTATAGACAAGATGATCTTTATCCATAGAGAGAACTTCCTTTTTACCAGTTTAAAACAAAACACTGTGTTTTGCTTAAGGAGTACCGAAAAGTAATCCCATTCTCATGGTTGGTTGCTCAACTGTTACGGTGATGTTGGAGATATTATTGAGCAAGAATGAAGTACCAATGGAGAATTAGCCAGTTGAGCTTAATAACTGATCATTTTGTATTTGGGTGGGAACAGGAATTCATAGCTCTTTAGGAAAACAGCTAAATAAGGCTTTTCTTAAGAGATTCATCTGTGTCAGTACCTAGGTCCTACAAGATATTCTGTCGTAGCAGAGTCTAATTCTTTCCAGACCCAATTCTGGAAGCTCTGCCTGGTCTTTCCAGCTACCTGGGTGGCTGTGTTTTCCCTTAACATTAGGAAGTGGGCTGTTGAGTCTGACATAAATAGCTGTCTGCTGTCCACTTTGTTGTGCCTCAGGCATGGGGCGTTTCTGGATGTGTTGCAAAGCGTGGCTGTGATTAAGGGGCAGATACCATGGAGATGGTGTCAGGGATAATTCCAGGTCCTCACAATGGTCTTTAGGGAACTAATTTCTTCAGACCATGCGAAGTTACTCCAGAAGAGAGCCTGGTTGCTGCCTGGCCTAAGGAAGTTACTGTTTGCTTTCCACTCTTTATCTGCCTCTCTCATTTACTAATGAGCTGCTGCAGTACTGTACTCTACTTCTTTCCACTCATATGAGGGGGAAACTAGTGTGTGTGACATCTAATGCCTGCCCGGCAAACCCATCCTTCACCAAGGGGATCCATCATTCAGTTTTCCTCCATCTAATTAATACAGCCCAATGCTGCTGGCTTTGGAAGTGCAGGAAAACGAGCCTTTTCTTAAGAAAAAAAAAAAAAACCAAACTATTAAATACTTAAATGCAGGCTATTTTTTTTTTCATCTCCCTGTGAAATGCCTTAGGGCAAGGTTACAGTAATTGTATGTTATGTTGCCCTGCTATACAGAGTCCCATTATAATTTGGCTCATTTTTGTAGCATTTCTCTCTGGGGCATCCGTTGGAGTAGCTGTTGCAGAATGTCCGTGTGCTATTACAAAGAGATGTGTTTTGTGTGTGGATATGCTGGCAGGATGTCTTCCAAGGCGTAGTGGTAAAGACTGTTTGGGTTTTGTGACTGAGGAGGGTTTTTTCCCTTTTTGCCTTTTTTTTTTTTTTAATGGGGTGTTGAAAAATTAATTTTTCTTTAGGCAAAAAGGAACTATTTTTTTGTAGGCTAGGTAGAAAATTGTGGTCTTGTAACTGTCAAGTAGTTTGTTACTCTCTGGAAGAGTACACAGTGCTTGGCTCTGATAACCAGTGATGCTGCAGTTTTTCACACATCCCTCCTGTCCCTGTTTCTCAACTGCTAATTCTGGTCAACCTGACCCATTTCTGACCAGAAGTCTTTATCCAGTTCAGGGACAAATTAATCAGGTATTACATGTAAAGTGACAGTCTTTATAAGGTAGTGAAATGTTCCCAAACTCATCTTCTCAGAAGATGAACATGCTTTGCTCCTCGAATGGGGCCCCTTTCTCAGAATTTTATACTGTCATGGTACAGGTTGTCTCCTAAAGACTGGAGATCTTACAGCACACAAACAAATCCCAAGTGCTGCTTTTTCTTAATGTTTGCTAAGCTTTTCCTGTTACAAAACAGGAATTTAAGAAGCTAGAACGAGATTGGTTGAAGATCTGTTTGTTTTCCCTCAAATTGCTGCAGCTTCAGAGAATGGGTTAGTTTGCGCTTTGTCTCCTGGCAGGAACATCTTTTCGATATAATCCAAACATTTCTGTCTGTCCTCATCATTCGAATTGGGCTCCACAACATTTCAGACATGGGAGCAGTTAATATGGATCATTCCTCTTGACCCCAACCACATTTGTCCCCATTAATTCATTTTGTTTCAGAGGATGATTCCCTTTTGGCTGAGAATGAGGTGCTTGAAAGCTTTTCTTTCCCCCAGTGCTTTTATCACCTATTTCAGATGCCAGGACACCTTTATAGCTGCATCACACTGTTCTGTACTTCTTGTCTGAGCTGGGACCTTTAATGGAAGGACAGCTTGAAAAATAAGGGGTACGAATGGTGGTTTTAGATGTTACTCCAATCAATGGGAGTTAGTCTTCTCGTATTCTGCTCTCCTGACCTATTTTATCCCAGCAGCTAGAAACATTCTGACTTCCTTAACGTGCATCATTCAATTCATTGCAGTTTAAAAAAGAGATTGTACATTTCAAGGTGTACAGGCAGCAACATTGCCCAGAAGCTCCCTTCTAGCAAAAATAAGAAATGCTGTGAACAGGGGATGCATTAAAAATTTAAAATGCAACCAGTATTTTCCATATTGTACATACATAAAGGAGTAATAGAAGCTTTTACTAAGGGATCATGTCTTTCATACGCAGCTGATCTGCTGTGTGTGTCCAGACTCCAAAAGCTTTCCCATCCCTGCCAGTCAAACTTCGCATTACTGCTTTAGCAATCTGCCCCAAACTGTGAGCGCTCCTGTCATCTCGTGGGTAATCTTGGATGCTGCACGCAAATCCTTATGCAAGTTTTCAGTCTGACAGGCTTGAGATAGACCAGGCATATTTCCGAGAGATGTTCAGCACCATTTGTATTGCTATTGGACTGTAAACTCAGCTCAGATGTTTATTGCTGGTATTTTCAGACCAAGCCTGCTGTGTTCCACACAACGTCTTTTCCTGATGCGGTTTGTCTCAATAAAACTTCACGCATAGCGGCTTCTCTGCTGGACAGGGATGTGTTTGGTTTTTTTGGTTCCAAGTCTGTGGTCAAGCTCTGTTGAAGAAGAAAAAGCTTAAGCATGGCACATGAGTCCTTTTTAGAAACCTGTAAAGATGGGGAAAAATATATATTGAGATCAGAATTTTTCTCCAAAGGACAACAACTTGCACTTTTGACACAGTTACCTTCACTATTACTTCTGTATCTTGTCTCACTTCTGACATCCCGAGTCATTTTTGCAGGGAGCTGGATCTGTGAAGACCATGTTGGTCATCCTTCAGTCAATGATTTGAAGTCCATTCAGAGAAAAGGCTGAGTCCATCTGCATACTTTTTTTTGCATTCATTGTAATGCAGAGTAGCGTGTGTTGGATTTCTGTGTTAGGGAGACACGGGTACTGGAGCCAGTTCTCTGTGGTTTGGTGGGACCACGAAACACCACAGAAGTACCAGGAAAGGGGTTATGCGGTGTCCCTGTGAGTCAGGGGTTGGTTGGATGCAAAGTGCAGGGCTAATGGATGAGGGAACCCTTCTGCCACCCTCCATACCTTGCTGGCATCAGCCTGGGTGGGACTCCTGTTGGCCTTATCTCCCCTTGACTCCAGCAAAGTGGCACTGAGATGTGACCTCCCTCTGCAGGGACCTTGCACCTTCAGGTGCTGTGACACTGTGCTTAGAAGAACATAAAAGAGAGACGTGGCTTTCCCTGCCGGGGACAGTGGGGTGTTGGACAGGGCTGTACATGGGGAGGTTGTGGCTGGGCTGGAGGTGAGGGTAATGAACTGTGGAGCAAGGAGGGGGCTTGGTCTGGTGAGGAGGTAGGAGTAGGGAAACTTTCTGGGTGTAGAACAAGGGAGGAGACAAGTACCAAGGCCAACTGAAGTGTTAAAATAAATAAACCATTCTTTGGACTTGCAAATTTTCAGCTGATTCCAGTCTCAGCTTCCTCTAACTGTACATTTCTTACCTCTGTGGAGTATGTGAGGCTGTTCCCAAGGGACCCAGGGGTGCTTCTAATGGATTTACAGGCCTGTTAGGCCTCCTCGTTTCTGTTTAATTTGCTTTTCTGTTTAATTTGCTTTTCTGTTACAGGGTGAAGTTCCTTTTGGTTTTGTACAGTGGGTGGAATCATTTGTTTCTTTCGTTGTGCACGGAGCATTATTTTATAAACTCTGAGAGAGGACTGGGCTATCGAAGCTCTGGATGAATCTTGCATTTGAATTTTTGTGTCGTCTTCAGGAATGTATCATTCATTTTCACCTTTACAAATGTTGCTTTCTGTATGAAATACACAATAACCAGCTGCTAAGTGAGTTTCAAATGGGGCTTTTAATTTTCTTCTGAGGAAGTAACGTGAGCTATGGTGGTGAATAGATCATCTGTAGAGGAGGCAAATCTGTTTTTTAGGAGTACGATATTTTGATGGCAAGTGCCAAAATCATATAAAAATAAGAATACATATTGCAGATAATTAGTTCTGATATTTTTTTGATTGTATAAAACTGTCTAATTTCTACATGGGCAGAGATGCAAGAGATGTTTACTATATGTTTTCTACTGGAGCTTCAGCCAAATGGATGCAAACTAATTATCAGAGTTCACAGGATTTATCAAGAGAGTAGATGTAGGAAGGACAAAATCTGAGCCAGTTTTTGAAAGCAAATTTGCCCAACTCCAACTGCCTTCAGCATCAGGGTATATTGTATCAGGTATCTAACAACTATCGAAGCCAAAAAGAGAGCAAGCTTTTTCATATATTTATCCTGCTGACCTGGCTGTAAACCAGTCCTGTCAGTTCTCTGCTTTTCCCCAGCCCAGTCAGCCATCCCCAGCATACTCTGAATTCCCCCTTTTTTGGATGTGGGTTTTTGTGGTGTTGGTTTTTCCCCCACTGAGAGAGTGGATACAGTGGTAATGAATCCCTTGTAGTGAAACTGGTGAATATGTAGATGGGTCTAGAGGTGGCTGTAAAGGTTGTTGTCGCTGATGCCGAGTGGAGGGCTGTCATGTTGAGAGAATTGAGGCTGAAATACACTTGTTACAACCACTGCAGAATTTTTCAAGTTGCTTGAATGCAAAACTGAGGAAAATATTCTCTAGATGATGCCATTTCATGCATATGCCTCTCTCAAATTTGTTCATTGTAATGTTTTTTATTTGCCAAATAATGAAAAACATTATTGCCTAAGTTGAAAATGAAAATTAAATTTCTGATACGATATACTGGAGTAATAAAGAAAAAGAGAACATAAAAAGGGTTCTTCTACGATAATTAAAAATTATAAAGTCATTACTTAAACTTGCTTTCCGAATTACAGGGAGAATTAAAACTGCTTGTTTGAGAGCAGAATCCTTGTAGCATTCCCTCATTAAAATTCTGCATTGTCAAAATGGATAAAAATGCATATACAATGACCAATTTTGTTCAAACTTTGCCTCAGCTTTGGGCCTTATCTCTCTCCACAACAAAGCTCACCTTGAAGGGACTGAAGTAATGATACATGTTTGCTGAGCTGGAAAAAGAAAAAGCAGCATCTACTTTTTGCAGTCTGTGTTCTTTCCCTTCCAGCTACTGAGAAGGAAAAGACCTGTGGGGTGCTAAAGCTCTCATGTACCATAAAGTGGTATTATAATGAAAAGTATTACTTTTTATGGCATCTCTACAGTATTAGGCAAAGGCATTTTTCTATAAATGTTAATCTTTAATCTTTATAAATTGCACTCTGTAAGACTAGAAGGTCTGTAAAGCATTTGTCCCGAAGGCTTAGAAGGATAAAAATAGTATTGCAAACTTCCTCTCTTCCTTTTTCTTTTTTTTCTTTTTCTTTTTTTTTTCTTAAACTTAGAAATATTAGCTTGTTTGGAGGAGAAACGCATGAGAGTGGTGTAAGCCATTACACTTCCCTTCCAGGTAACCCTTAAGCTGTTGTTCAACTTCACGTATCTACTTAAGTCCAGTTGAGTCACTGGGATTTAAGTCTGTACTCAAATTCTGTCTGGAATAGGAGGATTAGAGAATGGGAGCCACAAATGTTGAGCTCCTCTCCCAGATTTCTACCAGCTCTAATCACAAGATACTTTGAGCGTATGACACGACCGTGCTAACTGATGTTACAGGGAAGCTCTTTTTCCAGGCAATAGCAAAAATAAACAGATTGGCAGATAATTAAAACTGTTTTATACATTTTCTGCCTACGAGATTCTTCCCTCTTCTTCTCTCCAGTGAATTTTCTTTTATGTTTTGTGCCCTACCTCATTAGGCTCAGCCTTTGCTCCGGGTGCCGTTCCTGAGCATGCTGATTTTCATTGCTGGGACAATGCTGCCAGAGGTGGAGCTGGTGTTTTAAAATGACTGAATTGGGTTGCACCCTGAATTTGAACCTTCATGTTTTAGTTCTACTTTATCAGCTTGCCTAGTGCATTTGTAAAAGCCTGGACTTGGGGCTCGCTTTACCAACTGGCGAACAAGGGGTTGATTAAACCTAAATTGAGAGTATTAACAAATCCCTGTTGAAAGCGTGATAAGAATCAGCAATTTCCAGTTTTGTTGAACTTTAAAAAATTGGTTAGCTATTCTGAAAAATATGCATTAATGGTGTATTAATACTTGATATCTCTTTATCAATGAAATCTTAGTATAATAAAGTATTTATGATATGTAATTATAGTCTATAATGAAAGTTTGTGCAATGCAATCTCATCATTTAAAAAGCAAAACTTTCCCAGAAGTTTTAGCTCTGCCTAATTTGTCCTTTACTATTTTGTTTGTTTTTCTTTAGGTAAGTGTCTCCATTCTGAAACTGCAGGAAGTTCTCCTGAATACTGAAAAGCTGGATGCCTGTTGAACAGGTAGACCTCCCATGCCCTGCAATTTTGGTAAAATCTGTCGCAGATTTGCAGTGCTTTCTAAATTTGCAAGAACATTTTTATTTCCATGTGATGATTTTTTTTTTGTGCATGCTTAATGGGCTTTGCTGGGCTTATGATGAAGGGGGTAGACTCATGTGCAAAATAGATTGTTTTCATTTAGAATCAAGTTTGAACCAGAGTATAGGTATAGACTCAATTGAAGTAAACCTAAAAATCACCTCCTAGCAGGAAACCCCACGCTGCTACATGTGGGGTTTTTAAAGTATTTTTTGTTTTTGTTGACTACGAAGTTACATTAACTGCTAAATTGTGTGTGTGTGTGCAGACAGGCTGAAACAATCCGGTGCTTGTTCATCTCAACAGATCCTTGTCGATGCCACAAAAATATTGTAGTGTAAATATCTATCATTTTAACCTTCACAGACTTTTTTGAGCCATGGAGGGAGGATCAAGGGCTGTCAAATTATTTTTCTTGTACACAGTTGGGCTTGCAAAGCACTTTATTTTGGTGTTGCTAGTGGAAGAGGTGGGTTGGGTTTTTTTTTTAAGTGCCCCAGAAGAGCATGTGTCACTTCCCCTGAAATTCAACCCTCCTAAAACTTAATGAGCTGGCAGTGGCTGGGTTAGCAAAGTGAAAAAATTATCATGGTGCAGTGCTGTATTTTTTGAAGCAGGAATTCCTCCAAATCTGGGAATTCTCTCTTTCCTCTGAAATGAAGGTTGCATCCAGGTCTCAAAGACTTAGAGACCTGGCTCTCTGGTTTCACTGCTGAACCCAGTTCTCTAATGTTTCAGAGCAAATCCAGGTGTGCTGTTATTTCTGACTTGAGTGGCTGAACTGCATCTTGCTTCAAGATTGAAATAATGGGGGGGAGAAAGATTTTTTTTTTTCCATTGGTTTTGATGTGTTTCTCTTTTTTTTTTTTAATGTAAGGTTAAGAGCTAAATGCACTGCTCAATGCAGATGTAAATTGTAATTGTGGCTTTGTGGTGTATATATTAGAATAATGACCTGAATTGATACTACAAATATAATTACATTGATTCTTTACTGATGGCTATAAACAGTGACATTTCCCTTGATCTCTGAACAGAGTTAGTTATAAAACACATGCTCCACTTTTATATTCACACATTGCATTCTCATCACTTTTGTCTCTTACTCCCCAAGGGCTTGATTTAGAAGAAGTGTCTGATTTAATGGAAAAAATGATGAAACAACATAGACAGCAGTTCAGAGCATTTCTAATGTCAAAGAAGGTGTTTCTTTTAGATTACGTGCCTCAGACTTCATTGCTTATATTTTAATATGTTGCTTAAGAAAAATATGATGCCAGGCTACTTTCACTTCTTAAATCATTTTACAACGTGTATCTGCTTTCATTGATCTCGGAAATGACTATTACTGAAGGAAGAGCTATTGTGCTGATCTGATTTAACAGATCGTGCTCCCAACTTTCCATCAGGTTACCAGACTCGAAAGAGCTTTTATTTGAAAGGGCAGAAATTAGACACGGGAACTTTGCACGTTGTAGTTTTTACTAGTGGCAAATACGTATGTTACGGAAATGAGAACTAAACATTAGGAATATCAGCTGGTATTAACTCCTAATGCAGCCTCGTGGCTACATTTCACAAAATCTGGGGAAAACACTCCCAACTTCCACCTTAAATTCTTCCAGGTAAATACTGAGGGAAAATGCTCATGAATTAACAAGGTGTTTTTGTTGTGGTTTTTTTTGGTTTTTTTTTTTTTGTTTTGTTTTGTTTTGGTTTTTTTTTTTTTTTTTTTTTTGTTTTTTTTTTTTTTTTTTTTTTTTTTTTTTTTTAGATTTT
>JANIJG010001357.1:67304-80506 GCA_024611175.1 Megaceryle torquata | reverse complement strand
GAAAATTTTCTTTTAATTAAAAAGGTTTTTTTTTTTGGGTTTTTTTTTGTTTTTTTTTTTTTTTTTTTTTTTTTTTTTTTTTTTTTTTTTTTTTTGTTTTGGTTTTTGTTTTTTTTTGTTTTTTTTAATGCTTAAGAATATTGTTCCTTTAAAATTACTTCTGCTGACTTACCCTCTTCCTTGGTCTGTGCTGCCTTGTTATTGTTGTATTTCTGGAAACAGCTCCTGATTTCTCTCCTAACATCTTCGGAATCATCCTGAGGATATTGTGAAATGAAACCAAAGTAATTGTAACTCAGATTGCTAAATATGCTGTCAGCACTAAGATTCTAAGTGTGATTGTTCTGGCAGTATGCTGTGATCAAGCCACCATGTTGTTTATCCTTATTTAGAGGAGTGTTTCTGGAATCTTATTTTAGTAGGCTACAAAAGGAATGATTATAATGTCTTGTTTAAGGAGACAAATGTTTGTGACTGCTTAAACACAGAACAGTTTTGTGTATCTCTCTTGAAGCAGTAAGTCAAGACAGATTTCAATCTCAACAAGAAAAATACTGGTAATGGCATCATATTAAAATATTTTAATGTCTCCTGGTTGCAAGAGGCACGTGTTTGAGTTTTAAGAAACAGAGCTAGTAAAGCTGGAGTTTGTCATTTTTCTGTGTAGTCTGATTTATACATAAAGAAGTAAAAAATATTGAAAGGGTTGTTGTGTTCCCCCCCAGCCCCCACCATAAATAAATATCTGGAGTAACATTTGCCAGTGTCTCTCATTAGGAGATTGCAGAGAAAAGCAGAACTGTCTTGATTATAATAACCATCTTTCAGATAACACAACATTACATTAGCACTTTACAGTTGTTTTGTAAGTAGATTTGCTTTATTTTCAATTCCTAGCAGAAGCCTAATGAAAGTGGCTTACACTGTTGTCCATAACAAAGAACTTCCATCCCATCTGCTTTTTTACTTTCAGCTGCTGCGTTTGGAAAGTGTCAGATAATTTTGGAGCAGATGCTGTTGGTGAGTGACACTGTCAGGGAAAAGGGAGCCTGAACCCCTAGGAAGATGGACATCTCTGGTTTAGCCAGCTGGGAGGGTACACTGGGCTAGGAAGCTTACTGACTTTTTTTGTCCAGAGGAGCACTGTGGGCAGGTACAGAGCACAGGTACTCTGAGATGTTTTATTGCTGTCTAGCTGGGACACACACCCTGCACTATTCACTATTTCTGTGATTTTGCAAATGGTTGATGAGCACTTGGGATTTCTGTGGTTTCTGAATGTACTTGCAGAACTCTTCAAAGCAGTGATTGCTCCTTCCTTGGACATTTGGGAATGTTAGAAATTTGTGTGCCTTGCCTCCCCTTGTTTCTGTTTCAGGCCCTCCTGCTGGTGATGGTGCCCATGGTTTGAAGCACTACCAGGGCTTGGCTCAGTGCAATTTGACTGCATTGATTCTGTAACCCCCTGTTGTGTGACCGCTATGGGTTTCTCTCTGCACTGATCCACAAGCAACACATTACAGCCCTTACAAATAGAAATGAATCTCTTCAGATCAGACTGAAGTGGCCCATTTTTGTAGTTCCTGAGGTGCCTGGTTCAGGCATTGCATGTGGACTACAAGGGCAAACAGCAGGCTGCTCTGATACAGAAGGCCTTGGAACTATTTTCGTTTAAGTGTAGCATAAATGAGTCAAACCTCAACACTCTTCAGTTCTGGCTGGACCTCAGAGACAACAAGTGTAATGAAATTCATCTGACCTTGACAAAGAAATATTTTTGACTAGGTGGGCCCAGGACATGTTGATGCGTATCAGTTTGGGGTGTTAGAGTTGAGATGGACAGACTGTCACATTAATGAACACAGTAATTTTGTCCTCAAAGACTTAGCAGGCACCACCTTGCCTTGGTCTTCAGCCTGCTGATAGCTGTTGATCTGATTTTGCTCTTTTAAAGCACATGCTACGGGAAATACCATGAAGAATATGAAAGCAGTTGGAAAGTAAAGGGTTCGTGTATATTGAGTTCTAATACCGAGTTAGATGGAGAGGTCAGCATATTTCAGTATAAACTGGGGGGGTGGGTGTGGTGGAAAGCATAGTCTCATTCCTGTTTCAGATGTAGCACTGGCTGTCTTGCTCTGATTGCAGGCAGAAAATGCTACTGGTACTTTAAATACCTGGGGCAATTATCACTGGGGTTTTAATATTGCCTATGATGATACCTTACTGTGATTAGCTTAGTGATATATTCCATAACCTCTGGGCTATTTCTTTGAAATGTATTTCCATTTAAAAAATATAATACTATGACCATACTAAGAGGAAAATTACCAAGTTCAAAAGTCATTGATGCTGAATATCTTTAATGGCACATCTAACACCAGGCTGTCACAGTTTGCAGAGTGTGCTTTAAACATGCGTCTTGCCCTAATTGAATAGGCGCTGTTGTTTGCCATATGATGTGAAAATATTGCCCTTACGCTTGTGCAATTCAAAGGAGCTTTTATATAGGTAGAGTTATTTGAATTAGCTGATCAGAAAGCACTAGAGTGTGCCTGGATATTTAAAGCATTACATCTGTATAAATCATGTGTCAAACACACTTTTCAGTTACACCGGTATTCGTGAGGTTAGGCAATTGATTTATCTGGTGGAATATTCAGCCCTTTCCCAGAGCATATTTCTCGGTCAGTTGTTACACACAAAAATCCCTGCATTAAAAGATATTAGAAGGGCTGCTAAACAGAGCACAGAAACCTTAATAAATCTGCAAATGAAGATTGTCTGTGCAACCTTTATTTGTATCTTGTGTGCATCAGCATTAGAATAAAACCTTTCTATTGTCTCACGGTGTTTATGCCCAGGACCCTGGACTCGTTCAGAGCACAGGAAGTAGGATGCACGGTTAATGAGAGGCCATTCAATATTTTGTTTTCCCTTCATTAATCAATGTGTCCCCCTATGCCTTATTTCTGCTCATAATTCAATCCATGTTCTGAAGGTAGAATTATTAATTTCCTTTTGGGCTCTTCTGTAGTACTCATCATTTTAGTATTTGACTGGTTCATAAGCACTTGGGAGTTTCTTTTCTTGAATTAAAACTCCTTGTGAGGTAAGGGAGTTCCAGTTTTTTCCCACGTCGTAAGATTGAATTGACCAACAAGAGATTAAGGTCAAAACTACCCATTAATTTCAGGTGTCCAATCTGAGATAACTTGGACCTGTTTTTTTCAGCCTACTTAGCAATATACAGCACTTTACACAACTAAATTGCAGCTCCCACTGAGTCCATTTGCAGCTCTGAATATTTAGCCCCTGCACTTAAGATAATGAAATCACAGACAGCAGTGGAAATATTACGCTCCTTTATCCAGGCAGGCGCTGATGAAGGTGAGGAAGGACTCTGGCAGGGGCTTCTTAATTAGGTATGTCCTGGAGACCATTGGATTGGCCTCTGCAATCTTTAACCACCGGCTCCCTGCTCATTTCATCCTTTCTGCCTCTCCCCTCTGTACCAGTGAACATTCTTTCTCCCCTCCATCCTGTGCCCCTCATCACAGTCTTGTCCTTCCCACCTCTGACACCCCTTTAGCCTTTCTGTGCCTGACTTCTTGCCTTGCCCTGACCCATTCAATCTTTCATGTCAGTCAGCTGTGTTTCCCCTGGAGCCCTGACCTGTAATGTATGAAATATTGAACAGTACATACAGATGAGCTTTTTGCTGATTGTGTGGGAACCGAGGTTCCAGATTTCCTAGGACTAGAAAAAGGTCATTTCTTGCGTTCAAAGTCTATTCTGTTCAATTCCCAGTGGTTACTCAAAACTATGCAGGTACTATGTCTTTTAAAATAAAAGATTGCCAGATTGTTTTAAAGCAAATGTTTTATTCACCCTGATCTTGAAACCAGCTGACCTGTGTCAGCTGGAGCTTTCAACCTGGGGTAGGAAGTTAGAAAAACACATCCTGGCCAGCCAGCTAGTGCTTTGGTTAAAAACAGCTGAGAAATAGGATTTTACAAAAGAAAGATATAGTACTACTCAAGCTTTAACACATCTGAAAGGCACCACATGCATGAGACATGAAATAAAGCTTTGGATCATAGGAGCGTTTCTTTTAATGTTTTATATTGCACATTAAAGTACTCCGATAATCTGACGTGAGTTAATGAGAGCAGATATTCAGTACCCATTAGATTTTATGAAAATTAAATATGATCTTTTTTCCTTTATTTTGTCTGTGAAAAAGGCGATGATGTTTGCTGTCAGCACAACAATATTGGTTGGGTTTCATGAGGGTTCCAGCTGATGAAGAGTTGTATGTCTACTTCAAAACACAGCCCAGCATAAAGTGCCTGTTTTGCTTTCCCATCCTAAGGGAAAACATACTTAACTTTCTCAATCCTATCTTGCTTTTATTTAATAAAGTGAGACAGTTGCACCTGTAGTAGGTTAGAATTGATCATATTGTGAACCCTGGTGGCATCCTTGCTTCATGTACTTCTACATTCGGTGTGATGAGTTAGTGCTAGTTTTTCAGGAACACCTGTAGAGTTCATTGTTCTTATCAGTCTGACAATGCAATGCTACAAAGAATGTGAAAGGTAAACAAGGCAGCAAGCTATTATGAAAAGGTAGTTTTGTTAATTGGTGATTGCTGTGGTGAGAACAGTTATCTTTGTTTTGCCACAGAAAAGCCATATGTTTTTATCTTGTAAATGTGTTGATATAGATCAAGTGGATTTATCGCTAAAGTTCTGGGCTGGAATTCTTTCTGCTGAACTACTGTATGTGTATTTGAAATATACAAATCTATAAATGTTGTGCAGTAACATGCACATATATATAGTAATATATATAATTTAAATAAGAAAAACCACAAATGCACCCCCCCTCCCCATCAGTGAGTCTCTCTAGTGATTTAAGTCAAGACACATCTTTCTCTGTTGTGAATGGAAGATTTTTTTCCCCATTCAATGAGTTCTAGAGAGGGGCTCTTGAAGCTATTTCATAAATTAGAGATAAAATGAGGACATTCAGTATTTCCTTGTTCTCAGAATATCTTCTGTGACTGTGGCTACTCCATGCTACTTGGGGACCTGTTCCAGTTTTTACAGTTTCCAGAAGTACCACAGGCAGGAGGTATTAATAAGAATTACAGACTTTTGCAAAGATTGACAAAATAAAGCTGATGGGATTTTCTCTTTCCTTGAAGACTAGGTTTAGTAATAATACCTCTGTGTGGCGTTCAGAAGTAACGTTAATTTTAATCAAGTAGGGCTAAGTTCTTTTCCCTTTCTGTCTGTGGTACGATAGACCTGAGAAGTAGTGGCAGAAAGACATTGTTCTTAGATTCAGGGAAGAGGTTCTGCAGATCCCTGCATGGCTGTGGAGGTGCCACCATAGGATTGAGGGCAAGGAACTGGGGAGACAAGGAAGGATGGATTAAAACCTGTTCTGGTGGTGCTTTAAGGAAAGGAGGAGAAGAGGTGGGGAGGCTCATGCATACAGAACCCCACGCTGTTCTTTCGTGCATGCTGCTTTGTCCAGCCAGGGTAGGGCCGAGTGTGTGGTGGCTGTGTGCTAAGAAAACTGTGTTTCTCAAATGTGCATTTAACAAGACTTCCTTGGGTTTTGGATCTGTAAAGCAAGAAGAGGCAGACTGGTGTTTACTGTAAAAAAAAAAAAAAAAAAAAAAAAAAAAAAAAAAAAAAGTGGTATTTCCTCATGAAGTGAGCTGTAACTAGAAGATCTGAAGAAGAAAGGCATTCTGTTTTCAGTGACGTGATTTTCTATTATCGGCATTGCATAAATACCAAATGCACTGGTACAGCAGCAGCAACTGAGCATTTAATTCATGGAAACTGGGAGAGTATATTAAATCTAGAGTTAGCTTTCAAATATTGCCCTTTAAATTCTTATTAACTGATGAATGCATTCATAAATATTTTAAAAGTACAAAATATACACACTGAAAGATGCTGGAGAATGATGGTCTCCCAGTGAAGCATCAAGTTGGATGCAAAACTTCCAACTTCACTTAAAGGTCTGACAGTGCAAAGATGCCAAAGTTCTGTGACTACTTTCTTATTAGCCCTCTAAAGTGGGTGAATTCACCCGTGGTGATGAATTTCCATTTGAAATGAAATTCAAGCAACTTCTGAATAGCAGCCTATATACTTCATCTCTCCTGTACTCACTGGGTTAATTGAGGTGGATCTCACCTGGAATGTCTTTGGAAGAGTCATGCGCTGATCTTCTTAATGGTATTCACAAAGACAGAATCTATCACCTAAGGACATTGATACTACAATAAATTGGAAGGAACTATTTCCACATCTCTCATGTATATTGTATATAATGAGTCTCTGGGATGTCTCCATGCTGCTGATAAGCAGCCTGCAGCAAAGTAGATACAGCTCGTTTTATCTTGATTTCAAACTGTAGCACTTGGCTTCTGGGACTTGGAAACTTAGCAGCAAACCCAGTAATGCCCTTCACAATGCTGACTTTCCTGGGCTTCATCTCCAGTCCAAAGCTGGATGGTCCCAAACTGTTTTCACACTGCAGAGCTTTGCGAGGGGACTTGGCACTGGTGGTGAAGACAGTTATGTAGTTGAATTGGTTCCTTGGACTTTCAGCTGAAAACTAAGTCCAATTTCAGTGCTCCTGCATTGCTGCAGATTCTGCTCTGCACTTATTTCGGAGTAAGTGATTTCTGACCATTCTCCAGTGTGACTGAGGTCACCTTTCTCCCTTCTCATTTTCTCCCTGTCTCCTGAAATCTTCCATCATGCTACTGCAGCTCCCATGGTAGTGTCTACCTTCATGCAAGGACACTCTATGAAGAGGACTCCCTTGGTGGGATTGGTTTTGTTGCATTGTATGTCAGAATTAAGACTGTGAAAAATTAGGTTGAGTCAGTTCAATTGACTGAGCTTTATCCAAGCAGTACAAGTCCAATTGCTGTAATAGGCTTCTTTCTGAACAGAGCAGAGAGGAATGAGAGGTTCAATAACAGGGTTCACTAAAATGTACATTACTACTGTATTACTTACATTATGACCCAGTTCTGCTATTGTGAGCCTTACAAGAGATAAAATAGGCCATCAGATGGAGATAAATCAATGGAAGTAAAATTGAATGTGTTCATAATCATTTTAAGATTTTTATATGGGCAGAAGATTAATTAAATAGGCTAAAGTAATTTTCAAAAGAGCCTTTTTAATGCTAAGTCTCAGATAAAAGGCTAAATGGGGAGATATATCGTAAAGCTTCTAAGTGTGGCCTAAAGGTCCTTGTTTGCAGTCATTTACATGAGCAGCAGGACAATTTCCAAAGGTCAAGGTAGCACTGGAACCTGTGTTCTTGGCTTTGCTCACGGTTTAGCCTCAAACAACATGATGTGTCTGCCCCAACTTAACCCAAGCAGGCAGGAAAGCTCTTCAGTCCTGCAGCTGCTCTGAGGCTTGTTTGGTGGGTGTCCTGACAGTACTGCGTTGATAGCAAGTGCAAATTTCTCATGAAGGGGGAGAACATTCTAGGACAAAAATATTTTTGGTGATGATTCTTAACAATGCACCATATGCATTATCCTCCTTGTATTGCTTTGGATGCTTCTCTTACGTATGGCAGGAGAGCAGTGAGAGCGTTCGCTGGCCCACCAGCACGCATTCCTGAGAGGAGCGGTTCAGGAGACTTTGCATTGTGCAGGAGATATTCACCCTGAAGTTACTGATGTCTTGGTCCTTATGAAAAGTGTGGCAGAGGTTTTTTAAGCAGCAGATCCTGAATCCTGTATGCAAAAACACAAAGCGTGTCACCCTGTCTGTGAGGGCTGCATCAGCGTGTTTGCAGGGTGGGGAGAGGCCCTGGTAGGTTCTGGGCCAGAGGCACATCTCCCGCTGTAGAGACCTTCACCCTGCACTCAGGACGGGTCTGCAAAACATTTTTGTGTAGTTTCATATTAATTACACTAAACCATTTACTACTCTACTGAGTAAGGGGGTGGCATAAATATATTTCACTCCTTAACTTTATAAATCCCTATGCTTCTATGAAGTTACTGATTCCATACAGTCAGCAGCAGAAGTTTGGCCTCTGTTTCTCTCCACGGGTTGCAGTGGCATTCACGGGCGAGCACTGCACAGCGCTGGTTGACATGCAGCGATGGGGTAGAGAGCAGTGCAGTGAGGTGACAATAATTTCTTTTCTATGCTCCCAGCCTTTTCCTCTGTTTGCTCCTCTCATTCTGCCTCCGCTCTACCCACACACATCATTTCACAGAAAAAAATTCTTGTGGATAAAAGATTTTTACTGAAGTCAGTGTGGTTTTGCAGAAAAACCTTAAGGTAAAGTCTTTTCCATCAGCCACTATATTGCAATAAAAAAGCAAAGCATTGGAAGCAGCGGTAACTATGTGATGATTCATAACAATAGAACATCATTATCTCAATATGCAGTAATACCTGTATATCCTCCTCCTTTCTCAGCTTCAAGGTGTTTTTTTGAAATTCAAGTCCTGATCAGTTAAGTTGGAGTTTTAATGTCAGCCAGAAGCCCCCAAACCTAAACAAACTTACTGTGTATCAATGCATAGCAATTGCTATAATTTTTACCTTCCTTGCTGCTTTTTCTGCAAATGCCAATTGTTTGTAACATTTTCTTGAGCTTTACATAATTGTCATGTGGATATAATTGAGCTGTATGCTTTAGGTAGAGATGTCACTGGCACTGAAATGTCATGGACACATGTACAGTGATTCAGCTGCTTCAGAGCCAAGTGGCTTCTACATGTCACTGAATTTTGCATTTCTGTTACCAATAAAAAACAAAAAACCCAAACAAATCCACCATTATTTTCAATTACAAGTAAATGGACTGTAATTGCATTTAATTCCAGCCTCCCCCCCTTGGAAAGGAAGGCAAGTCATGGGCTCTTCTTTGCTTTTTTAAATTTTTAAAATTTTTTTTGGTAATAAGGCTGTTTCAAAGTTTGAAGATTATGTTTGCACTTAGAAAACATGAAGTGTGCTGGTGTGGAAGTTTGTGTGTGTTCTATCCCAATATGGGAGCAGGTTATGGGGTTCTGAAGAACAACATGAGAATTACACATGGAAAAAAATTGTCTAAAGATGGGGTTTGTATCATGGGAGCATGATGTGAGGTGAAGGTGTATATGGAGAATGTAGCTGCATCCATGATTTTGTGACGCTGCCGTACAGACCTTGTTTTACGCTTGTTTATTGTCTCTCTTACGCATCCAGTTTTCTTGTTTAGAAAAAAAAGGCATTTTTTTCCATGTAGTTGGTAGCAATGGTGACATTTTTCCAAATACCGTTCGTGAAGTCATTTGAGCATTTGCATCTTAAAGCACCCAGTGTGCCAAAGGGCTGTTAGTCCTCAACTTGTCATCTTGGATATCTTACCTTGGAATTAAACAGTCCTATTACTATGCTTAAAGGTAAATAACCACTTAATCACCAACATCCTCCATGTTGTGATGATCTAAAATAGAATATGTTGCATTTATAACTAGAAACAGGAAATTTAGAATTTTCTGATCATTTAAAATGGTGCTTCTAGGGAAGAAAGCCAAGGTGAATAGTTAAGAAACTGCTTTACAAGTGTTCATTTAAAATTTAAATTAATTCACCTTGGCCATGATTGCATCACTTCGCTTTTTACTTTCTGCACACATTTGGGCAGTCAACTTTTGCTACTAAAATTCAAAGCCAAGCTGCATTTGTCACAGTGTGAAATCAACTGCATAGGCTGTAGAAGAGAAAGCATCACTAATTGAATTTTTAGATATTTCACAAAATCGAGGCGGGGGTGGGAAATGGTTCTTTCATTGATGTTCAGGCCCCACTCTTGTAGTTAACACTCAAGGAATCAGTGGGTGCCTGTGCAGGCACATGCTGTGGGAGCTGGTATTGCAGTACATTTGGTGGCGAGTCTGAGTAGAAGTTGCTAAAAATCAACAACTTCTGTGCTCAGGAGCTGGTTGTCTGTACTCTGTAGGATTTCTAGAGTCCCAGAGGTGCAGCTTTTGGTTGGTGGTCTCCGTCTTCCCCTTGAAAATGGTGCTTGTGTTGTAGTAGAGAGGAAAATTTCATTTGCAGAGAATAGGGAAAAAGTGTTCTCTGCATAACACTGACAAGAAAATGATGCATTCAGCTGCGTATGGTGTGTGTGTGTGTAAATAAAGTTGAAGTAATAATGACTTTGTAGAAATAGTAAGCAAACGCCCTTCACCCCAAGCAGCTAAATTTACAGCGCCTGCTGTTGTTGTTAGACATTAAGCTGTTTGTCCCCAGTTAGCATTTACATAATATAAGATCTTACTGTTTTCCACATCTTTGTGACTTTTTCCAATAAAAGAATTCTGGCATTGTGCTGGCTATGATGAAGGATGTCAAACTGTTCGTAGTGTCTAAACAAAAGGCTCCTTGCGTGGCTTTGTGTTTTCATTATACACCTATTATTACAGCACAAGTTCAGCTGCAACAGCCTGGGACTTCACAAAAACAGAGTCTTTCCATTATTTAGAAACTGTAGCTCTGGAATCTGATCACAAGTACTCCTGAGAAATGGTTCCTATATTTGGGAACTGATTTTGGGGTCAGCCCACTCCTTCCCCACAGACAAGGACAGGGCAAAGTGCAGGAAATAGTATTTGGTTTTCTCAAGAAGGGCTGGTTGAAAATTTGATTTGGGCAGAGTGCAAGTATATACTTTATAGGCAAAAGATGTTGTAAGGGAAAGTGCTGCTCTGTCACCTGCTGTTGCAGTCACTAGAGTTTAATTTGATCTCTTTTACTGTCATACCCAGGTGTCTCTATCTTGCAATGAAGTGGTTACCATAGATCTGCCATGTGCATCAGTATTTCATTTTTTACTTAGCTTTTATTTAACTTGGTAAAAGGTAATCTGTTTTTATTAATTGAATTGCTTTCATTCCTCCCTCTGTCAGGGGCAAAGCTTCACTTGGAGATTGTATTTAAGGGGGGGGGGAACCCCCCAACAACCCCCCCAACACACTGCTATTCCTGAAAGCCTGAAGCTTTGACTCTTCCACTGTGTTCCTTGTTGCTCTCTGCAGTAGATGCTTTAATTGACTGTCTGGGTAACTGCTGCACCTATAATCTACTTCCATGCTCCCTTTCTCTCTAGGTAACAAAACAAGTAACCCCTAACCTGCTGCGTGTCGAGTCTCTCAAAACACTGACAGCGTGTCAAGCGTGTTTGAAAAGCCGTGTGAAGAGCCAGGAAGGACGCTCTGGCCGTTCCCTGTAGGCCACAGCCATGCGAGCTCAGAGCGGTTTGTTTAGAGGCACCCTTGACTATCTTCTTGTATCTGGGTGTTTCCCTGAGCCTTGCTAAATACATTGAACAAGGAACTGATGCCTGTTCAAAATAGTTGGTGATAAATTTAAGAAGAATTTGTAGCACTGGGCAGCATTCATAGGGAACTAGCTTTTGGATGATAATCTTCAAGTTTGCCCAGTGCCTGAGCTGAGCTATTATAAACCATTCAGGAGTGACTGCTACAGCTGATTGATTTTTTTTTTTCAGAGTAGCCAAGACCTCTGAAAGGGAGTGAGGAAGATTTGAATTCCAACAATGGTTTATTGCCTTGTGCAGAGGGAAGTAAATATTGGTACAGAATGCTTATTTACTGAGCAGGGGTAGTGTCAGCAGAATTAAGGTGTGTACTTTGCTCTTCATTTTACAGAAGAAATAGAAGAAATTGATAGAGTTCAGTGTGATGTATGAGACAGTATAATTCAACCCTTCCAGTCTTTTTCTGGTTTGGTGTTTGGTCCCCCCCTCCCTTGAGAGGTGTGACTGGGCAGTGATAGGAAATAGATCTCCTTAAAATCACTACTTTTTTTTTTCCCATGAGCTAAATGCTAAGTGAAGTGGCACGGGAGAGAGAGTACTGTTTATCAAGGTCAGGTTGATTGTGTTTCTGTAATGTTCAGACCTCTGAAGGGGTGTGGATATGGTCGTGCTCCTTCAGCCCTCTATCACCTGCTGGGGGCTGAGGTGGCATCACCTCTTCAGTGGGTTTCATGAGGGTCAAAAACTGGTAAGAATCCAAGTGCATCCAAAAGCACTTAGTTAGCAAAGGCCATTGACCATCTGAAATCCCCCCTCCCCCCGCCTTGGATTAATGCAGATGTGGCCTCTTTCCCTTAGTCTGGGTCACAAGGAGGAAAATCAGGCAGAGCCAGGAGCAGAGCCCCTGATCCTCCTGCTCACTGCAGTGCCCTCTCCACCCTCTTTTATGGGGAGCACTTTGGTGTGAGCAGGGGGTGCTGCACGCATCTCTCAGCCTGAGAAGCAGATGCCCTGTAGCATAGGCAAAAAATAAAGACGGGGAATTAGTGTAACTTTTCTACTACCCTGCTAGTAATTGCTGCTGGATCAATGACTTGTATTAGCAGGACTCTGCTACGAGGGGAGTTTGAGCAGCATTGCGGTGTAGGCACTTCCACTGGGAATTAGCACAGTCATAAATGTAGGAGAGCTTAAAAAAGGAGTAGCAGGGGAAAAGTATTGTATATCTGTTAATTATAAACCATAGATTGTACTCGCAGAAACACTGTTGGGAATGAATGGTTTATATTGTCCTATTTCCAGCAGCACTTTAGAGTATGAAAACTGATTTTATTTTAAAAGGCTATTTTATTTTCAGCATTACTTCACTCAGCTTGATCAGGGAAGCGAGACTGGAGAGGTTCACCATCTAGTAATCATGTATAAAACAATGCTTCTGACTTAGTGCTGGTAGTAGTAATAGTGGTATTTTTATGATGATAGCCAGTAATTAAGATCAGGGTTTCATTGTGCTGAGCACAGTGAAAACACATGCAAACAGACTGATAACCTCAAATTGCTTACATTGTTAAGAGCTGAATGGTGCAATTGTCCATTTAAAAAAGACTATCAGAGGTTGCTCAGACTTTGACTTTCTCCATGTAACAGCAGGAATATAAATAAGTAGAATTCAATACCCGTGGATGGGGAGGGAGGAACATCAGTGAAGATACTTGCACTAAAAAGAAGGATTTAATTATGTTAAATAACAACAGCGCACCCCCACCCCCCCCCCAACCACAAAACAAAAAAAAAAAGAAACAAAAAAAAAGACAAAAAAAACCAACGGCTACTTAAACCAAACTCCTCAACAATACTAT
>JANIJG010001357.1:46503-65429 GCA_024611175.1 Megaceryle torquata | reverse complement strand
TCTTTGGTTTTTTTTTCCATTTTTTTGTGGCAGACGTAGGGTTTTTGTTGGAGTTTTTTTTGGAAAGTACCCCGGGCCCCCCCCCCCCCCCAAACCCAGAGCATGTTAGGTTTGAAGATGGAGACTCCCTTTTTACAAGGAGTCATGGGGAAAAGACAGGGGTAATGAGTACGAGATACTCCTGGGGAGATTCCAATTAGACTCTAGAAGAAAAATTTTCACCATGAAAGCAATTAGATGTTGGCATAATCTCCCAAGGGAAGTGGTGGATTTCTCTACACTGGACAGTTTTAAGACTCAGCTTGATAGGGTGCTGGGCCATCTCATCTGAAGTATATATATACACATACAGTTTATCTTAAAAGGTTGGACTAGATGATCCTTGAGGTCCCTTCCAACCTGCTTCTATGATTCTACAAAGTGAGTCCTTAGTTCCTAAAATGGGAGAGGAAGTAATGAGGGACTAGAAGACAGAGAGAGGAGATGGAGAGTGCCCTGGCCAGTAAAAGCCAAAATTTAGGTAAGAAAGATGGCTCACCCTTCCTGCTCTCTGCTGCATGGTCTACATGGAGGGGACACCATCCTTTCTCCAGCATCTGTGTGATGAGATTGCTTTAGGAAGTCCCTCTTGAGGGCAATCAAACTTTATAAATATCAAAATACACTGGATGTTGTAGAAAGGATTCCTTATCACAAATCCAAATACATCTGCTCCATATATTTCTATATGTGCCCTTTACATTATGAGCTTGAAATATCTGAAGGAATTATAATGAAGAAAAGCTAATTATAAAGCAGGTAATAAAATAGCTTATTCAGGTGATGCTGTTTTATTACCATCTCATTATGATTAAATAATTCTTATTAAGTTCTGGATCAAAGAGAAATTTCTCACAGGAGAGTTTACAGAGTGGTTTAATGGACTCTATTTATTGTATAATCCCAGGGTGAGTATTGGCTTTTATACTGTCATATTAACTTATTGTGACAATTCTGTACAGCACTCCTCTACAAACTCTGGAGTGTTTGAGGGTGAGATTTCTTCCTTTTATTTTTTCTTTTTTTCTTTGTCTTTTTTTCATCTTTTTTTTTTTTTTTTTAATAAAAATCTCATTGCTGTCCAGCAGGCTGCAGAACAGTTACTTTGCCAGAATGTTTTGATCCTGAGCTCCTCTGGCTTAAACCAAACTGACATGAGGCTGTTTTAAAGCTCAGATTAAGAAGGAAAAAATCTGGGTAGCTTTTCATGTTGCATATGCTGATTTTTGGAATGATAGAGGCACAGGTTCTGCCCATCAAAGGAGATAGGAAGCATTTTACTTTAAAAATAAATAAAATCCCTGCAAAGCTCTGCATCCACTTACTTTATATGCATGATAAGCTCTTGGCACTTTCTTTTTAATTTTGTTCGGAGGGTTTGTGGGGTTTTGTGTTGGTTTTTTTGGGTGTGAGTTTTTGGGTGGGTTTTTTTTCAGCTTGTGAATCTTTCTTTTAGGCAGAAATTTCACAATTTTGCTGTTTGATATGTTTAGGCAATCTGGAGTTGCCACAGCCTGGCGAGGCTGGACACAAGATGAGGTGGTGATGGCTGCTGAGAAAATGCCATAAACAAAAGTACAAAGTTAGAGTCTTAAAAAAGATAAATCAGTGTAACTTGGATTAATCAGAAACAGCTTTTCCAGGTATGTTTGCACCCTGACATGCCACATGACAGGGACCTGTTCCCCCTGTTGGGGGCATTATTTACTTGACAGCTCAGTAACTTAAGGTGAAGAGTGTCCTGTGCAGTGCCCCTGCCAGTGTCATTCGGTAGTGACACTGCTCTACTGCCTGCTGTGTTTCAAGTTGAATGTGCTGGTGGGACCTGGGGAGGTTTCAGCTCACGTTCAGGGTCCAGGAACAGCAAGCTGACCTTCAGGATTCCCTTGCAGTAAATGTTGGTTTAACCCTCCAGTTCTTGGAGGAACATGAGCATGAGAAAATGGCCTTTTTCACATTTCGCGTAGTAAATTTTTGTAGTAAATTTCTTAACTTCTTAGTAGAAAGAAAGCAACCTGAAAATAGTGATATAGGTACATGTAAGATAAAAGGCCATTTATAAAGAACCAAAGAGTTACGTATGTATTGTGTCTCATTTTAAGTCAGTGAAACGATTTCAAGGGGAGCTGACTCAGAATGTTTGAGTACTTCAGGCTGAAACACTGGGCCTGGAACCAGTACCGTATGATGGATATGAACCATCTTCAATTGAAGAGCTATTGAAATACTTGGCACAAACATTTCACAGTCATCTTGATTATCAGAAATGTTTGTACACATTTTTAGTGCAGAATTTCAAATGTATGTGCAGTTTGCTGTTTGGTTCATAAGCTGAGAAACAAATATGTTTTAATGGAAAAAAAACTTTATGTATTTAGTCTATAGATGAATTTGTTCAGAAATAGATCTTGCCTTGCTGTTTATACTTCCCATTTCTGAAGATCTGGTCCCTCTTGTTCCCTGAGGAAGAAAGGAATTATTCACTCATTTCCTTTTATTTTTTTAATTGAAGATGGGAGCAAGGAGATTGTTTCACTGTGCTCAGTTTATTTTCAGTACAAACGATTGCCTTTCCTCCTATGCTTACTGTTTTTGTGTTTCCCAGACCTGGTAGCCCAGGTAGCCAGGCAGAGGCTGGGCTATGTAGATCTTGCTGCAGTGCTGCTCCACAGGCAGGACACCCGGCCAGCCCCTTTTCCACCTGCAGTGACTTGACCTGTGCGTGCGCTTCCTTTGAGGTGGTTGCTGTAATTAGGGACGTGGCTCTGCGAGCCATGGGGAAGTCCAGAATGCTGCAAGGAGATCCTGGTTTGATCAGAACTCCTACATTGCTGTTGGATTGGCTTCTTCAGAGCAGAGCCAGCTGGAATACAATACTGTGGTTCACAGTTAATCTTCTAAACAGGGCACAAAATTAAAACTGAAGCCAAGGCAGAGTTTCCACAATGAAAACGTTTTCAAGCTGTGATTGTACTCCCACTAACATTTGAACAACTGCGTTACAACTGCCGCTATACAATGACGGCTACTGCAGGTCAATACGTACCTCTGCAGCATTAGTAAAGTCAATATAATAATTTCACAGCTCTCCTAACTCACCTTAGAAAAGTCCCCTGGTTGCTTTCCTGTATAGGACAGCTTGTATAGTGCCCACTTTTTTCCTTGCTTTACCCAGGGTAGTTCCCTCTGGTGCTCTTAAGATGTAATAAGGTAGATGTGGAAGGATGGCTGCTCTGTGCTGTCGTGACCACATGTACAGATGTGGAGAGATAAGACACATCTAGTTAGATGCTCTTTGTGCTCATTTCTTAATTAATAACTTGTGCATTGTGTTACTTGAGCTGGTACTGTGGACACAAGCTCCATCGTCAAGACCAGTCCTCTCTCCTCTTGTTAGGAATGCGTCATTGACTCAGGGTTTGTTTATGGGCTGTGTGAATGTGTGCAAGTCACTGTGCTATTCTGGGGATCTTATCGTGGAGCAGGCCTCTCAGAAGACTTCTTTGGCTGTAGATAATGAAAAAAGTGCTTTTCTTTTGCGTATGCGCGTGCTCTGTTGTGGGTCAGTATTTACTGGAGGGTCCTTTGGGAAGAGTTCTGTGTTCAACGAAAGATTTGGAATGTGATGATTGATTAATTGTTGCATTTTTGGATGAAACTTTGCTTCCTCCGTGACTTTTGGTCAATTGTCACCTGGAGTGTATTAGCCCCAAAATCCAGTGTGAGCAGGAAGCTTTCTCTTTGAATGAGTTACACGGGAGACTCAGGGTTTCACTGACTATTGCGAGTTCTGCTCTGGGTACCCAAAGCTGGACATTTAGTCAGTGCTGAGGACCACAAAATGTAAGTGCTTTTGCAAATCCATCTCTTCGCCTTCCTGTGTTGCTTCAGAGCCATAAAAGTGTAATTGCATTTCATTACCTCCCAAGGGTGTTGAGGGAATAAGTGTTCATAATGCTGCACACGGGTAGTGCGAGACAGGAGCGAGCAGTAGGGTGGCCAGTGGGAGCTGGATACCCAGTACCATGCGGGAGGAAGGCCCTAGAGAACTAAACCTCAAATTGTCGGTGGAAAGGATGAGAATGAAAGTCCTGTCAGCTGAGATGAGGAGGACCAAAATGGCCTGGTGACTTGGCAGGGGCTGAGGTTAATACTTGCTGAATAGAGCTAGAAATTGGACGTGGTAACTTACTTCCCCCAGCATCACTCAGGGAAGCACGATTTTTTTAAAGGAGGATTTAGATAAAATTGCTTATTAGTAAAGTGAGGATTATCCAGGATTTTAAAGTTTGTTCTTATCTCTAGTGTTGTTCAAGTGTGCAAACTTGAGGATATTTCAGTCCTTCATCTTGGATCTTCAGCTGTAAAAAGCCACAGACAGTTTTACTGGGCTGAAACCTGCCTGTAGCTTGAGGGCTTTTACAGCTGTGGAAGGTTCATGATAGAACAGGAAGAAAAAGGGCTGCAGAATTTTCAAGAAGAGTAAAACTGTAAGCCAGAGCATCTTTCTTACTGTTCCTTGATTCTTTCCTCTCTTCTTTTTGGCACCAAATGGATTATTGCAATTTTGAAGTGCACGGTGAAATAGACCTTTTTATAATTTGAACATTTTCTTTACCCTTAAGTGATCAAATCCTGACAACTTCTCCCCACACCTGCTTTTGCCATCATCAGTCACCATGTGTGCTTGACATCAAAAAGACCTCATGGCTGTGCAAACACTGAAAGTCTTGCTGTTGCTGCTGTTGTTTTGCTTTGCAGTCACTTGGAGCTCTACCCCCCACTTAAATAAAGGTAGGGTGAAGCGGATGTGCCCTTGTTCCCCTCCTGAGTGATTTTGTGACCGCTTGTGTCATGCGGTAGCGCTTCAGAGGTGTGAGTCTGACAGGGCAGAGTTTCCAGTGCCCATCTGTGAGCAGACTTGGACGTGTCTGGAGAAGTATCCATGATGGAGCCTAGAGTGTGGTTCAGTAAACGGTGTAGAAGTCTTTGCCAAGGGGTTTATCGGCCTATACGGCATTTGTGATGTCCCATCAGGGAATTCAGCTGACAAATTCTGCCAACAAACTTGCCTAATTGATTTTCCAAGTTGGCAACCAAAGCGGAAATATATCTGTTTGGATTGACATGACGTTAATGACTTCTTTCCCCTCAATCTCTCTTTCTCCTCATTTGAAATAAAATTTAAAAACAACAAAACAAAGAGCCAAACCCAACAAATTTCACCTTCTGTGTAAAAAAAAAAAAAAGGGGGGGGGGGGGAGGGGGGGGTAGAAAAACAAGTTTTGTTGGACAAATCCTTTCAATTGACCTGATACAGGAGAGGTCATTTCAGACACTTGTGAGAAAAGTGGATGCTAAACTCAAGGAGCAGAGCTGTGGAAGGATGTTGTGTTTGAACGATCTCTTTATCCTCACCTCTGAGCAGAGTTCAAAATGTGAAAGTTGTGAACTCATCTTCCCTTCTCCTCCTCTAAGACTTCAGCTCAACTGTCTCATGCCTCAGGAGATCATCCTGATTCCCACATTGCTGAGGATTTGGGAGGAGGAGAGGCTGCTCGCACCTCTTGCTGAAGACTTGCACCTCTTGAAGAGGCTCTTGTGTCCGGTGTGCCAGCTGCCAGGTCTGTTGTATCTGGGCATATCTCAGCCTGTTCAGCACTGAATCCTGAGGTAGGAATTCAGCCACATTTAAGGGGCAAATTTATCACTTGCTCAAATATTCCCAGAGAGTTGTACTAGCAACATACTTGGGCTCACATCTCCTGTCTGGTGGGAGAGCGCGGGAGTTACCAGTTTCCTCTCAAATGATGCGATGCACAGAGCGATGCTATTTTAGCCTTGGCAGCAAAGCAAGCTAGAAAGTCAGGAAGGGAAATGCTAGGAAAAGAGAAAACAAGAATGTGTCTCCTTTTTTAAGGCTGCTGCTTCTACTGCTACAGCCACTGTCGTGGTAGAAGCTGTTACTGCTGCTCACTGACTGTCTTTTGCCTAGAGGGAAGAGCGTGTTGTATGACTGTCCTGTAACGCGTCCTCCTCGCAGTTAAACCTTTCTTGCTCCCATCCTCTTCATTCACATTTCTGCTTCTTGTTTCTCCAGCTTTAAGAAGAACATAGTTGGTGGCAAAACCGTTGCCGTCTTGGCTGTGTTGTTAGCGCCCTTCCACGCATAGAATTTCTGTCGTGTTCTATTACATTATTGAGTAGGCATCTTGTGAGGAGGGGAAAAAAATCATCTCCATTTTTCAAGGTAGAAAAATAGGTTGAATTTCTTTCTTTTACATGGCGTAACCCAAGCAAGTGAATATTACACTGCAACTGTCAGCTGTTCAGATACCTCTGCTCAGTACATGACACTTTTAAAATGAGAACTTTTTAGAAGGATGATTTGAATTTTGTTTCTCTGCTTCCAAAAGCCAGAATAGGCTTGAATTTCTTCTTTTATTTATTTATTTTTTTAAACTCAGCATAGATTTAGATTGATTTAAAACAAGTCTGCTTCAGATAAAGAAGTGCACAAGGGAGTGGAAGCTGGGTTTCTTTTGTTTCTTTCTGTTTCGTGCGTTTGGGGTTTTTTGTGTTTCAGCATTATCATCCTGTTTCTACTTCCAGCTGATAATATTGATTTTTTTTTTTAGAAGTTTATATTTCATATTACATGCAAGTATATTTACACTACACTAATGTAATATTACTCTGTGGATTAGAAATATTATTTAGATTGTTATTCAAGGAAATGATAGGTAGTGGGAACATCCTGTTGTCTCTGCTGGCTGAATTAGCCAGCATAATAAAATAAAATAAGAAGAGAAATGCATAAGCTCACCAGGAGATAAAATACAGTCAAAAATGGAGTAGAAAGGGACAAGTCTGCTGATGTCAGAGTGACAAAGCTTAGCTTCAGCAAAGGTGAGAAATTAAATTATTTTGAGTTCATGACCATAATCTAGGTTTATACAGGCAGCTGCATAGAATTTAGGTTGGTGGGTTTTTTCCTTTATTTTATTACTAGTACTTCTACTGCTATTAAATCTTGCATTTTACCCTCAACTTCCCTTCTCTTTTGGTGCCCATTCCTAAAAATATATCTATAAAATGGTGTGTTCTCTGAAGATGACCTCCAGTATTTTTTTTATATTAATGAAGCTGGTATGTAAGCCTTGTATTTATCTCTTTGTAGCGTGCCTCTCTGTGTCCTGGAAACTGACTATGATGATCTTGAAATAGTGCTACTGTCCCCCTTCCCCCAAATCTAAATTATTCAGCTCTGTACAGAAGTAACAATGTTATATGGTCATGTGCCTAAATTTGACAGTATAAGGCTGCAATTTCTCAAAGCTTAAGCTTATACTTAACTTTAATCACGTACTTAGTGCCGTTCCTATGCAGCTAAATGTTTTGACATGTGCTTTTGTCCCATTAATACCGATGGGTTTTAGGCATATGCTTCAAAATGCTTTGAATGTGTGAAAGTTCAGCTATGAGTGAAATAGGTGGTTTAGGGCAAAAGCAATGTGTGGTGCAAAGTCTGCAAACAAATAGGAAAACCCATGGGTCCTTATATGCTTATTATTGCAAAGATGGAAATAAATTTATCTGTCTTTCTACTTTCAATTGTTATTTAGATGGTTTATAAATTGGGAGCATGTTGTAATTTAGCAGGGGAAGTGCTGACCATCAGCAGGCACTTGAATTATGAGCAGATGTTACCATGCTGATCAGAGAGTTTGCCTTTAGTCTTGCTTCTCAGCACTGGAAATTAGGGTCCTCTCTTGAGGCAGAACTAGTCCACAAAATGCAAGTGCTACCAAGTGAAGGTCGCCAACATGCACAGCAGCGTCCAGCTGCATAACTTCGCTGAACACTCAAAATAGGAAACAATAAATAAAACATTCCCTCAGTTAGGGTGGTCCTATATCTTCTGTATTCCTAGGAGGTAGCAGTTGCTATGGCAACTCCTCATTTACTTGCTTTTTTTTATTCTCCATATATTGATAATTATATTAAGCAGCATGTGAAGCTGCTGGTTGGTGCAGAGCTGTACTGTTGTCCTGGAGCTGTAGTAAACTCTCTACCCTTCCTTTTGACAACACAACCCTTCCTTCATGTGTTTGCAGGCATACTGTGCTGTCCTTTCACCAGTATGGACTCGCTGGTCATGTAGCACAAAGCAAGATCAAACTGTGCAAGAATTGTGTGTATTTGGGTTGTGTTCATGTAGCCCTGGCCAAAGGTTACCACAGCACCTGATCATTTATCTTCTGTGCTTAGTCCAAGACCAAGAACGTTGCTTTTGGAGGTGTTCTCAGAGGTGTACCTTCCATACCTCTGCCAGCTGCTTCTATGTCTGCTGGGCTGGAGAATCTTCCCAGCCTTGCTGGGAATCACTGCTGGGAGGAGAATATGAAGTTCAAATAGCAATCCAAGAAACGTTGAGCTGAGCTGGAAGACTTGTGAGCTGAGTGTGTGTTTCTACATCAGCATCACCCAATTTGAAAGGCTGTGCCTTAGCATTGTAGCTTGGCGCCTGCTCTCTCTGGGGACTTGCCATTTGAATGCATTAAAGGAAAATGAGGTAAGGCAGCCAGCATGCACCCGTCCTGCTCTGGACCGGAATGCAAGCCCTCTGACTTAAGGGTGTTGCATCTGCTCAGCAGCATGCCTCAGCACCACGGGTGAATATGGGACTGTAAGTAGAAGTGTGGTGTCTTATCAGAGAGGAGCTTGACTTTCACTGCAGCTTCTATGAGAGCCTGTGTCATGGATCTGACATCTTTTTCAGTGTTTCATTTATTATTACCTGTTTGTTTGGTGGGGTTTATTTTGTGGCTGTACCCTAGATTTTTACACTGCAAGTGTAATGCAGTGCCCTCCAGCCAGGACTCTTCATCACATCTGTTCAGAAACTGGGGCTGGTCTCACTCCTGGGATCCAGCTGCAGCCACTGCTGCTTCTGTGCCAGGGGAGAGCAGGGTCGGGCAGGTCCCTGCCCTGTGCTGGGGGCACGTGGAAAGAGAGTCTTTCGCATAAAGCGCTATTAGTGATGAGTCCAAAAAGACCCAAACTCTTCCAGTTTCAGGGGTGAACTCTCATTTAAATGCCATTTGCTCTTGGTAGTATTCTGTCAGTTGGTTTAATCCATGCAGTGTAGCTGTTTCTCCCTCATCTATGGGTGCAAGTACCCATTACCACAGCATGATGGGGTGTAAAATTATTTTATTTATTCTCAGCTTCATGGCCAAGTCAGCAACCTTAATTGCTTTGGCAGGACTCCAGTAGTACTGGAATTGAATGATTTTGGCGTTATCACACCGACTTCCAATTGCATATAGTCCTAATCAAACAAACAGGATATTTGGTTTAAAGCTCTTTGCCAATCTCTTGAAAGCCATTTTGTCTCTGTGCATCACCTGCCATGAGTAGCTTCGATTCCTAAAAGAAAGTACAAGGGGGAGTGTAGGAGGGGGATTTTGGTTGCACAAAGTAACTTATTAATTAGATATACCTGAATACCTTTACAGTTTAAGAAGTTGTGGTTTCAAACTGAAAACCTATCAAGGGAAGGGGGGTGTGTGTGTGAATTTTCACCTGTTCATTAAAATCAGCAAACTAGTAGAGAATTATTTATAAAACTTTTTTTGGGGGGGTGGTGGGGGTGGGCTTGGTTTTGTTTTGTTTTTTTTCTTGTTATTGTTGGGGCTTTTTCATAACAAGTCAGATGATATAAATTGAAATGTTTCTGATTGTAAAGCTCGTAGCAGTAAGTTTTAACAGGCGAAGATGGTGCTCATTTTGTCAGTGTCAGGTTCTTTTGTTACTTTCAGAGCCATGATACGTTAGCCTTATGACAGTGTAAACGCAGCACCATTCTCTTTAATTTTAGTGATAAAAATAAATTGTAAAACATCTGTGATTTGTTGCTGCTAAGAAGAACAGCTAAGATATTTCAGTGAATGGCCTATTTACGTATATGGCAGAATAATGCTAGACTGAAATAATTTCTTAAACATTGTGTGATTACAAGTAATCTTGGAAGTGTAAATTGGCCTTTTGTAATGTTTATTTCAGCTGAACTACAGAAGTGGTACTTTCTTTTACTCTAATCCTGTTACATTAGAGACACAAACACAAACCCATTTATTGTAGCATGCAGGACTAATTTTTTTACAACTGCTTGAATTATGCTGAGTGACCCTCGGCAGCCTGAGGAACATCAGCAGGCGTTTTGACCTTGCTTCTTTCTGCGATCAGCAAAGTTGAAATTAAAATATCAAGAGAAACAATTTCCGTAGCAAAATTGTAAAAGTTAATAGAGTTGAATCTACTTTTGCATTCATGTTCCTCTTAAGTCAGTTCTATTCACATTACATTTCTGAAACACATGAAAAAATAAAGCCACTATTTTTTTGAAATCTTTGATGTAAAGGATAAAAGAAACCAGAAAAGCTTTAAATTGAATTTCCTAAGGGCACATTTAATTTGCCTTTAGTGCACCAGGTATTGTATGTTAATAAAATTGAAGATTATTATTAAAAATTATTTATTAAGAATTAATTGGTTTGTGGTTGTGGCAGTTATGTGATGTATTCAGAAGGGCTGTATAGTACAGACCAGGGGACAGATTCTGAGCTGGTTTCTATCCCAGCCAACTTTCTTTCATTTAGTAGCGGTGTGGTTGAATTTTGCTCATTTTGCCTCGCTTAGCAGAGTTTCTTTTAATTAAAGTCAGTGCATTGCTCACAGGCTGGCATTTCTCAAAATGGGCAGGGGCACAAGGTGTTTGTTTCGGTTGGGGAAGTTCTTGCTTCTCTATAGTCATTATACAGGGAATTTGGGTGAGCTGAGTCAGTCCCACATTAGGCTGGATACCTGCCCCTCTACTGTACCCACACACGGGTATCTTCAGTGCTGCAAAGACAAAGCACTGAGCAGTGCCATCAGCCCGCTGCAGAGCGCACCACTTCTGCTTCCAGATGCGTGATGATCAATTTGTTTTTACACTGTTAGTTCTGCTGATGAGACACAGGGAATGGCAGTTTAACTCTTCTCCATCCCATATAGTCTAATGTGTGACCAGATGCAAAAAACCCCATGCAAAATTGTCAGCCCTGAGTAGTAAAGGAGAATAAATTTTAGATCACAGGTAACTATCTCTCTGCCTCACACCATTGAGCTGAAATAATACTGGGCTGTAACATACAGAGCTGCCACTGATAGTTACAACAGAATAGTCGAAGAAAAACATGTGTTAAGGAGATTTAGTAATCTGATAATATGTATTTTTAAGGATATATGCAGAAAAGGAAACTGTACTTGTCACCATCTGGATCAATACTTTCAACAAATCATAATAAATGCTACTTACTGCTACTTAGTAGAGCATAATTAGTATTCAGTAAACCAATATTAAAATGTATGCTATGCTTTAAACTGTTTGACTGTATTAGCATTTAAATACCCTATTGTGTATTTGCTATTTCTTCTCTTCTTATAAAACCATATTCTCTAGAGTTCAAAATGATTAATTTCCTTTAGAATATGTACAATGCAAGGATTTAACAATTCCTTGTATTTAATAATTGCTCAGTAGCCAGGCTTATTATTTTGCATAAGCACTTGGGTACAGAGTCATCCAATATTAGGTCAATCATGCTAATAGTGAGCTCTGCAAAGCACTTCCCTCCTCCTCCGGTCCCTGGCCACGGAACGACTGGCCAGGGAGGACGAGAAGGGCTTCCACCGTGCAAACACTGTACGAATTCATTTCACATGTCATCCTTCATTTTCTGCCTATGAGAACAATTGACAGCTGGATCAGGGGCTTGACATGTCTTCGGAGAGTTTTGCCCTCCTTGGCATTTGCAGACAATAGTACAGCTCTGTCTGACAAACAAAACCTTTTTTTCCTTCCCCCCCTCTCCCCAGTGAACTGATTTTCCCTGTTCTCACTCTTGCTCATGAGAAGCTGTTCCCTCATGTGCACAAGGGGCATCAAACACCACTGGCATAATTTAAATCAGGCTCCAGGTTTAGCCCTTGGAATGTGATGACAGGGCTTCCCTCCACCGTGATGCTTAATCAAAGTATTTATGGAAAGTCCTGTATAACTCTCGGAAATTGTATTCCCTCTTTGTCTCCTCCCCATATAATCTAACCTTTTTTCCCTCTTGCAGCTGTGAATAAGTTATTAAATACGTGGCAGCTGAGCTGGTAAAGTGATTTACATCCTGCTTGCAGGGCTAGCCTTGAATATGATAAGTGTGCCTGTCTGAAAGATGGAGCTAAAAAGGAAAAATCTCCAAGAAAAGTCAGTGAGGCAACTTTTCTGTTAGCCTGAGGGTGTTGAGAAAATCTGGTAATAAAAATGAAGGTTGAGTTTGGCTGGTTTGAGGGCGGTATATTGTTCCTACAGGCCATTTTAGGAAGCAGCTAACTTTGTCATCTCCTTATCGTCTTTCCTGAGATGGAGGTGGAGGGGTTGAAGCTGTCCAACCCACTGGGACCTGGCACTTCTTGCTGCTACAGGGCTGAGCGTCCTTTCTGCCTGCCTCCAAGCAGAGGATACCTTTAGGCATGTCAGAGCTCTGTGCACTGAGAAAAGGCTTTTAAACTTATTTGATGGGAAGGAAGCTGAGGCCTGTTGAGGAAACATCATGAAAAAGCCTGAAATATGGCACCTTTGTCACAGTTCTTAGACCACAGGGACAATTTAGTGCATCTTGTATGACTTGGTTCACCATTTTCTGGGGAAGGAGAAACCCCGTGGTGGTCGTGATATAAAACGTTCCTTGCGCTCATGTCCTTTATTGAAGGATGTGTTTTGGATGCTTTGCCCCTCAACAGTGCTGGAGAAAAGAAGTCTGTTTTCCCTGTTCCTCGGGGTCCCTCCTGAGGTGCCAGCATCAGGCTGAGAGGTTCCTGCATGGGGTGGGTGCCTGCCACGTTCCCGTGGGGTAAGAGTAAGAAAATGGCCTTAAAAAAGAACAAGGCAGAGATGTCAGCAGAGGTGGGCAGGGAGAGTTTTGGCGGGACGTAGGGGGGTCAGCCCTGCCCCTTCCGGAACGCCTGCTGAATAGGGGCTGGGGGAGCCGGGCAGAGTTCACAGGCCTAAATCTGAGGTAGAGTGATGTAATTTTGACAAATCTGGCTGAGGACATAAAGAAGTAATTAACCAAAACAATCTCTGTTTGCCATGTAGGCTTTGCTGTGGTTAAAGTTTGGAGATGGGAGTGTTTCCTCATCCCTGCTATTTCTAGGGGTGGGAAAGAGGGTTGTTTCCTTACTGAAATAAAAGTGTGATTCAGCTTTTTAGCTAAACAAAATTAGTAATTTTTAGGAGCAGCTTCCAAGCTCAGCATTTTTTTTAAAGTACAGTAAAATCCATCTTTTCTTTGATCCAGACATATTAGCAGTTGAAAAGAGAATTAGGGATGGGATTTTAGAAGGAAGGTGTGGGCTTAATAAAGGCACAAATTTATTAAGGTGTCCGCTCCAGCAGTTTTTAAAAGGATACTCCGTGTGAGTTTGGGTGCTTTTGCTGTACAGTGACACAGGTCAGGCTCTCTTCATGTGCTGGGTGATTTCATTTGTGCCCTTGAATTCTTCACCTCTTCTGCCAGAGGGAGAAGATGCCATAGGGGGAAATCACTACTCCCCTTCTCAGAGGTTTCTTTTTGACCTGTTACCTGCATAGACCTCCAGGCATAAGTGATTTTGTATTAATATTCCCCTGAATGATTGAATAATGAATTTGTGAGCTCATCTTTTAAGGTGGTATCACTCCTCTGCAGCTGTATGGAAAACAGGACTTCTGCCTGTCTTGCCCACATGGGAGAGTTGAGCATTGCTCAGCCCTGTGGTGTCCTGAAGATGCTGTCAGAGGGGATGTCAGAGAATCGGGGTCTCAAAACAACCTGGTGAACATCAACGGTATTGATGGTTGTAAATGAGCGTGGAAATGTTTTGCTTACGTTTCCCAAAGGTTTTTCATCCTCGCCTGCAGTCTGATCAAATCTGCCATGCTGCAGGATATTCCTCTGCTCTTTCTGTGTGTTTGTGTGGCAGGGATCATAGAATGGTAGGGGTTGGAAGGGACCTTTAGAGATCATAGAGTCCAACCCCCCTGCCAAAGCAAGATCACCTAGGGCATGTCTCACAGGAACTCCTATGAGTTCTCCCTGCTCAGGGATATGAGGCTGCCTGCTCAGCTAAGACTCTGAGTTTGACTCTTTGGACTGAAAGTATAACTAAAAACCACCCATGGCCTTGCAGTAATATTTTGTTTTTCATAAATGCAGGCTTTCTAGCCTCTGTCAGTCTGTGCTGCTCAGAGATGGATAGCCTTGAACAAGCCTGCTGTCTGCTGAGGGTGTAGTATTGATAAGTGCTTAAAGGAGCACTGTGCATCCTTCTTTATCAAGGGGATTGCATCTCCGATAAGGCAAGGAACAATAGCAGTTAGATTGATACTTGATTTAAATGAGGAGGATTTCTTAGATCCTTCGGTGTAGCTAGGAAATGAGAAATAAGCCTTAGAGAAGAATTGCAGATGGTTTCTGAAATACCCAGCAACACTCTGGTCCCTCTCCCTGTAGGCTGCTTAGCTGAGAAACTCAGCCCTGTATCTTGTGTAGGTAAAATTGCCATCAAATCTGTCTGAACTCTTTCTGCTTCTAGAAAACATGTCACTGAGGTGAAGATTTAAATCGGGCTTTTAAACTCCAGTGCTAGTGGTAAAACCACATTTCACACCACCACATTAATTGGTGAGTTGCAATTAATTTCCTGTAGAAACACGTATTATGTTCTCATTAATACCACATGACGCACCATAATGAGTATTGTTACGGTGAATTCTGAATTAATTATTAATGTCTTTGCTGCTGATTTTAATGCCTCTGCTTGAGTTGTTTGCATCTCTGGCAGGAAACTGCTGTTGCAGTCCATGCCACTTTTGCATTTACTTTCACTGTGATTGTAAGGAATGTTAACTGAGGATCTGTGTGAATGGGTCTTTACCTTTGCCCTTTATGAAAGAAAAGGTTATTCACAGCCTGTGGTCCTTCATACCCTGCTGAGCATGCCCATGGGTGCCTACTTGTAGTGATGGACTTGTTAAAGTCAGCGAGACCACAAGGATACTGTGGTGTTTCTTGGGTTCACCACTGGCCTGGGGTTTATCTGAAGTGATGGTGTGATTGGGAAGGGTGGTGACCCCTTCTTGTTTGTCTTTAGTATACAGTGCCCTTATCGATCTCTGCTGTTCATAAAGCTGGTGTACTTGTGTTTACAAGGAATGGTAATGAGAGGAGAGCAAAACCACCAGAAAATGCTAAGAAAGCTAGAAATTGGTGTGTAGTGGCTTTGGTGGACCCACACTGCATCTGAAGATCATACCCAGTATATTAATGACAATGGATAAGGATGGAGGCAAGAAATTATGCCTCAGAAATACTCAAGATTTTTGTAGTTTAATTTGAGGCGTGCATGTTTTCTGTGTAGCAAATAATGGCAGTTGGTATAAGAGAGGTATTTTTTTACCTGTCTTGTGATCCTTGAAATGTTTCTTCATTCATATTGGTTTCCTCTCTTCTCCACTTTATTTACCCTAATCAGTGAAAAACTAATATTCTTTATGATAATGTAAAGTTGTTTCTCCCTCCTCTTTTCCCCCGTGTATTTTCTGCTTAGGGTCTTTGAGTTGAATAAAGTGAGAGAAAGCTTAAAAACACAGTAACTTCCTACAAAATGACCTGGATTGTGAGAGCCTTTAAGGTAGAAAATGTATGGAGCGTTCACCCAAGTATATATCAACTTAGGAAACATTTTAAAGACTGTAAAGCTCAGTATCAGATAAATGAAAATATTTTTGGGGTCGCATTCACAAAGCAAGCTGAGACTTGTAATAATGAATAAATATAAATATGAAGTTGAGATGCTCTAACTGGTAGAGTGGTGAAGTGGTTAAAATTTATGGTCAGTGTTTACAAGTAGAGCTGGTTTTCTGAGAGATGATGAAGTCAGACTTTACCAGTTTAATAGCTGGCAAAGGACAGACTTGGAGGTGTGTGTGTTCAAGAACATTATGTCCGAATGAGTCTCGAGGAACACCAAATCAGGCTCAGCTTTGGTGAGCTAACTTTAATTATAAGAAATGTAATTGAGTGATCTGACACTAATTTTAACTATTAGAACAACATAGCATTTGACTAAGGAAAGGAATACATGCCTCATGAAAAAACAAATAGGATCATTTTATAAATTAGCTATTGATTTTTATATGACATACATGATAAACTTATGATGTGATGAACTTCTGATGTTAATCGTTGTTAACCATGCTGAATAAAAGGTGCTGAACTTTTTGAAGGAAGAAAATAACTTGACAGTTGGAAAATAGAAATTAAAACCTATACAGAATTATTTTTTGACTGTGAAAAACAGGTACTTCTCTCATGGCAAAGCTGTGTAGTGAATTAACATTTCTGATTTAAGAAGGTGAGAATCTTCCTCATTTTGAACTTTTCAAAAAAAGAAAAAGAAACTGCTGTCTTGAGTCAGATGAAAAATTCAGCAAGCCCAAAAACTTTTCTTTGGCAGTGGTTTCTAACACTTGCTTAGGTAGTGTAATAGTTTGATTCTTCCCTGATAAATGGTTTCAGTGATCAGTGAAATAGCCTGTGCACTTTCTTCAAGTATTTTGTATTGATGATCTTTTGTAGTATTTGACACTCTTGTAAAGTTCCAGTATCTGATTCCATTTATACTTGATGTGACAAATTCTGCTAGTTCTTCAGAGCTGTTTTGGAGGTAATGAATTAAAAAAAAAAAAAAAAGTTGTTCTATTAAGGATAGATAGATAGATGGATGAAAAATGAAAAAAAAAAAAAATACTTGCCCTGATAATGTGTAACTAAAATTTAATTTAATGTCAAGGCAGAAATCCTTCAGTCTAAAATCTCAAACTAGCTATAGCTTTTTTTTTTGCTTCTGTATCAGTTGGATTTTTCAATGTAAGATCAGTCTCCTGGACACAGTTAGTCCTGAAGTGTTCTTAAACTGAGTATCTACACTCCAAGTGCTCATTACATTTCTGATCTTTGGTACCAACATCAACACGTAAGACCAATATATTTTAATTATGTATACTTCGTGACAAGTTTTGTTCTCTCCTGTGGTCACAAATGGCACGAAGCGGTGCTACGTTGTCATGTGCTCGTGCACTGTTAAACCTGATCAGGATCTCTAATTATAGGCAGTAATTAGTATAAGGATTTTTCTAAATCTTGTAAGTATATCTGTATATATGTGAAACGAAGCACATAATGTTGATCAAGTGTGCATCAGTGTTTTAAAAGAATTGCTTCTCAGCCTTCATAGTTTCACTACGTTGTCTCATAAGTCACAACTAATTCATGCTTGAGGTGAATTAATGTTCTGATCTATTAAGGGAAGAGAAAAATCCAACAAGCAAGCAAACAAACCAGAACAAACTCCCAAACCCAGCCATTTCCAGCCAATTTCTGTCTTTCTCAATCCCAGGTGAGCTAGAGAGACGTCTTGACATTTGAATCTTCACCTCCTGATTAGCAGGCTCTGCTCTCCTGCCTGTTTGAGACCATGAAAAGACATCTGTAGCCAGGCCAAATTCCTGGAGAATGGCTTGCTCTGGTGCAGAGCCAGCATGGCGGGCTCTGTGGGGGGCTGAGGATTGCTACAGATGAACAGAGCTCTCAACCTTCCTGCTTGGACTTGCAGGAGGTGATACTACTATGGATATTAATCCCTGGCTTTAAGATTACTGCTTGTAAGGGGAAACCAGTTCCATGTTCTCAACAGATGGCAAATGTTTTCATCTCCTTTTTTTTGCTAAGTAGGTTTTATCCTTAACAGTTTTTTATATCATTTCTACCAAATTTTCTTGGATGCAAATGCTGTGTTTTTATTTCGCTGTGGTTCTTACTCGGTTATAAAATTAATCTTAAATAATGTGGGTTATGCTTGTTTTAATTTTCCACTATGATTTTAACACTGGCAGCTTAAAGTATATTTATGATGCAATCCAGTGTTGGAAAATGAGCTGTAATATACATTATAGTCAGTTTCCTACAATGTAAAAATATCTTTGCAGTTATATTATAAGCAATAACTGTCCTTAGGGGCTAAAAAAGCACATAGAGTTTACTTTGTTCCTTAAAGTTAATCATCACAATTCAAATGTAAACTTAAAAAAGCATTCAATGCTGAGATAAAATGTAAGCAGTATTTCATGGTTTAAAACCATGAAAGATAATGCAAAACATTTTGTAGCAAAAGGAACTTTGTATTTCCTTTTGCAGAAATACACTCTAATAACTGATGATCAAACAGACTCTGGTGTTGGCCGCATACAAAGCTACAGTGGCAGAACACCAGATTAGATGCAGCGAACTGCACCTTCCTGGCTGCGTAGCCAGCCAAGGAGGAAACTGCTGAATTCCTAATTTTCATCCAAGCTGCTTGTTAGTTTTCCTGCTGTTTGCCCTATATCTTATCTCCAATCTATTGAGAACATAAATTTCACTCTTGTGGGGGCTTTATTTATTTATTTGAAGTATATTTTGTAAGTAGAGAGAAAATAGCAGAAAGATGAAACAGAACAGAGATTTCACTTACCTTCATATTTTCAAGCCATCTATGAATTTCCAGGGCTGTTGGTAGAAATCAGCCGGCCAAACGCCCGTGAAGCACTTAGAGTGTTGGGCAGCCTCCTCTGACTTGTTTCCTGCATGATTCATGACTCTTTCCTTGGTATAAATAATTTGAATTCTGCTTCTTGCTGTGAGAGTTTGAGTAATGTGTCTTCAGAATGGGCTCTATCCTTAAGTGGGGAAATACCAACATTTAAA
>JANIJG010001357.1:35307-46403 GCA_024611175.1 Megaceryle torquata | reverse complement strand
AACCAACACACCAAACACAAAAAACAAAAAAAAAAAAAAAAAAAAAAAAAAAAAAAAAAAAAAGAAGAGAAGGGAAGCGGGGGGGTGTGCGGGGGCATTCTGGTCAGGACCAGCAAGTTGTGTGTCACAAAACACTTTATTCTCTGAAAGTTCCACACAAATCAGCTATAACAAGGGTAAAATAGGACACACAGGTTAGCTAAAATATATTTAAAATAATATATGAGAAAAGGAAGGGCATAATCTTTCTCATTAAATGAGCCTAGCAAGTATCATGGCGTTATGTGGTACAAAGGATATGTCCCATTATTAAGTATATTTGTATGACATGAAATGTCTGAGACTAAAAGCAATTTATATGTAACTTAAGGAATAATTGATATTGATTTGGAATGAAGAATGCAATAATCTTGTTTTTAAAAGATTCATACAGCTTGCAATTGTATGAAAACGTGGTTCTATTACACCTTCCCTGCAGCAACAGACCATAAAGATTGGTTCTACATTAAAAGCAGTATTTGAATGAAAAAATACGCTATACAGATTTGCAGCTATCTTTTCTCTAGCTGCTCTTGCTTTCTCTTCTGAGATGTGCCAGCATGAATGTTCCCAAGAGGGGCCACTACCCTGGTAGTGTAATAATACCTAACACTCTGATAGCAGTTTACACCTCTGCAGTGCTATACAAATGAATGAATTCAATCTCAAAACACTTTTGAAAGAACTCCTCTTTGAATATTGTGTAGGAAAAAGGATTAATGAACAATCATATTTGTAACTTATTTTTCATTTTCCAGGAATACAATTGTTCAAACAAATTCCTGCTTACAAGGTGGTTCATGAATAAGAAAAACATTTGTAAATATTCAAGCAAAACAGACTGTATGCGCAAGCATTTGCATCAGTTGAATTTTATCGCTTTGAAATATCTTTTGGAGATCAGTGTACAAAAGCAAATTCTTCTTCAAAAGGTTACCCAACTCCCGGTTCAAGGTATGACCAACATATACTCAAAGTAGTAATTCTGGTAAAGTAGTATGTATTGGCAGCTTTGGCTGGTATTTGGTTGTGGATGAATGTACACTTTTTTCTATTTGCTGTAGCTTGTGCTTCAGAATCAATATTTTTATGAACTGCACTAAAAAAAAAGTCCCCCAACTCACAAGTAAGCCTGTGTTTCTGCTTGAAAAACTTACCTTCAGTGTCTGAAAGAGAAAGGTGTAATGATTCATTTTTCAGTTCTGCAGCCAGCAAGAGGTGAAAGTTCTGGGAAAGGCGTACTTTGTATCTTGATGGTTTATAGGTTCTCGTTCTGGAGCCCAGTGATGGAACTCAACCATCCGTGCTGCTTGCTGTGTCAGTGCTGAGAAAGCCACAGCAAGAAAAGGCAGAAATGATTTGAAAAGCTACAGAATCTGGTAAGAGTAGCTTTTGCCCACCTGGTTTGCAGTTAGTGGTGTTGGTTATTTCAAGAAGTTTTCTGTGTGTCTGGAAGGGTGCAGACAAAAGTCACTGCTTAGGGCTGTCTGATGAAGGAGATGGAATTCCTTCAGTGCTGTACGAACTTTGAGAAAGCAACGTGGCGATGCTCTGGTTAGCACACCACAGCAGGACCTGAATTTCTCTCAGTTATAGTCGTGTACCTTCTTTTACTACCTCAGAGTATTTGTCCAAGAAAGTTTCAGATTTCTCTGGTTTTTTTCCCTTTTCTCTTTTTCCTTTTTTTCTTTTTTTTTTTTCCTCTCCAGTCACTTCCATACATCTGTTTGGCACTTGGTAGAAGTTCCTGCACCACAGGAGTGAGCAGACCTCTATCTGAAAATCCATCCAGTCTCTCCAATGCTTTATCAGTTTATTACAGGAAAAGTCATCCTTAGGGGCTTGTGTGTTAAATGGTTCCTTTGAACATGAGCAGTAGGACTGTTGGTTCCTGCTTGGTGCTTGTGTATGTAATTATTTTGGGGAAAACTTGCCCAAAAACATGGCAGCTTTACTGCAAGGCAGTCCTTGGGCTGGACCCGGGTTTTTGGTTATTTGTTGTTGCTGCTGAGGTAGTACAAGTTTCTGGGTAGTTACTGGGATAGAACATGACACTAGCTATTGCCACGTAATGTGACAGCTGGTCTGGGTCACCTGTACCAATGGTGGGTGGAAACAGAATTGGTGTGCAGGAGGCATTGCCCATGTGTTGAGGAGGATGAGGGTTATTTAATAACTGACGCAAAAAGAAGTGAAAGCCCGAAGTAAATGTGGAAGGTTTCCAATATCACCAAGATTGCAAGGAAGGAGAAATTTGTACAGACAAAGCCTAAATTGAGAATGTACTTGGGAATTGTGCTTGTTCTCGAGACTTCAAACCACATATGTGCTTCCCCTGCTTATTGCAGCATGTTGTCGACTAAAGTGCATTGGTATTTTTCCAAAGAAATCCTGGTGACCAGTTGCTGTAGATTGTGCTGTGCAATTGCTTGAAGTTGCAGTACCCAATACTTAAAAACATTTGGAGGCCTAAATGTAGTTAAGAGATGTTTGTTTGCAGTGGACGACAATTTTGCACTGCGGTTGCTAGACATCAGGGAGGCAGTTTCTCAGCAGATGCTCTGTTTTGCTGGTTCAGGACTCAGAAGCAGTGAGTGTTACCATGGACTCAGAATCGAAACCAACTGCTACTGTGGTAATACTGTAGGTTATAATACTGTGTTTCACTATGGTACAGAACTTCTTTTTTTCCTAGTTTTCTGAACATTCCTTAATATTTTTACTTAGTGAAGATGGTGAAGGGTATCCATACTTAGGTGGTTAAGAGAACCAGGTTCAGAACCTGAACCTTAAAGGTCTATTAGCCGAACAGAAGCAGTGCTGCAAAGAGAGGAGCTATGTTGCTGTCATGGCAATTCTTAACAGATTCCAAGCTGTGACCATAAAATAATTCTCAATGCAGGTTACATGTGATTGGTTTATTTTTGTTTTATTTTCTTCTTTAAAATGTGCTTCTCTGACATGGAGATAACTTCTTGATTTTGCTCTTTCAGAAGTCTGGATATTTTATTTTTCATTGTGTTAAATTCCTGAAGAGTTTTGTCTTTTAAATTCAAATGATACATTGGCTTGGAAATAAATGCATGAATGTCAGAATAAATCAATGAAATAATATCAAAGAATAATAGGAATGAATGAGGCAAATATCACTATAAATGGGAAACAATGAAACCCTGATCATTCCAATTTGGCATCTATAAGTTCTTAGTGAGGCTGTATGTACATTAAGTTAACCATGCATGTAAGTCTTTGCAGGATTGACAGCTGACAATATTGTGTCAGAGAAGTGCATAATTAAATGCATATACAAATTAAGCATAAAACACATAGGAGAAAATCGATTAAAATGGAATCAAGTAAACAAGACTTAAAGGTGTCCCCAAACTAATACTATGGTGTGATTCTTAATTAAAAATAGTTAGGAACCTATCTCTTTATATATAATGCTGTATCTAAGCAACAGGTATCCATCCTTTATAGGATATTGTAATTGGAAGAAACAATAGTCTCTTCTTCAGAAGTGTAAAATGGCTTCAGACATTTTCCTTTAGTTTTCAACTCCCAGAAACAAGGTGACTGCAGACAGTTTCTTGCTGTTATGGTGCAGATGGTTTTGAAGGTACTAAGACAAAGGTCAAGAGACTGTAGTTCTTTCTCTGCCAGCGACTTTCCAGGTTACCTTCAGCAACTTCCATGTTGCAGTTTGGGTTTTTTTATTTATTTATTTTCTTCTGCTCTCTATAGACACGGGTTTGGAGGGCGTGGCTTCCCGTGGTTTGCATGGTATGTACTGTATGCTTGGCTCTCATCCTTAGAATAGTTCTTGCTGTACTGCAGTAGTATGAGAAATAATGTTTAAAATGATTGTTGTACTAGAGCAAAGCTCGGCTTTGCTTCTTATTCACCTTTACCAGTAAGAAGTGGTTCTGGTCTTGGATCTTATGGCATAACATTATCCTTCTCTTCCTCCTATGGCAGCAAAACCCTACAGGAACTGGGAGAAGCCCAAGTTGAAAACAGTACAGGCACATTGCTGAAAAAGACTCAATTCTTATGTTTTAGTAAAAATGAGCACCATTCAGAGCCCTGTGAAGATGGGGCTCATTTCTGGTTTATGTGCACATAAATTCTCTGATAGTCAGGTCAGTGCAAAAACTCACCTTCAAACCACATCAAGAGGAAGAAGATAGCACCATGCATAGCAGTAGCTACAATACCTTGGTCCTGAAATACCAGCTTGTGCTCTGCAAGCCCAACAGCTTTTTGAATTTTTTAATCTTGTCACTCTCTTTTCATTTTTTTTCTCCCTCTTCTTATTGGAACAATAATAAACCCATGAAAAGAGATGGATGTTCTCATGCTGAGCTGAGGTTTGGAAAATGTGAATTGGCTTAAACGCAGTAGCAGTGACTCTGCTCTTGCAGAGCTCGGATGGTCTGGTTTTTAGTCATTCTCTTCCACCACTTTTGCGTGCCCTCCATTTCCTTCCAACTCTATCCTGAGTGACCCAAAGCCAAAAGTGATATTGTAGCACCAGGCTGTGAAATCGCAGGGATATAAATTATATATCAGGCAAGGTCTGGCTATACGATAGAGGCTTGAACATGTACAATAACATTGTCTAGTGAGTCACCTGTCTATAGCGGTCAGCAAACTGCCCTCCCAGGGGTGATGGTAATAGACAGCCCTTGGATGAGTTTGTTTGGCAGCCTGCTGACCCCAGGCTCTGCTACTAATCTCTGATCAGTAACCATCTGCTCAATGCAACCCAAACGACTAAGCACTTTTCTAACTGTCAGGGATGACCTGGAAAAACTCATGGGGGAAATAAAACTATCAGCCACTGATTGGAATACTGATAGCCATCATTTAGCGTGGTGCTGCAGGAAACCAAATTATGCCTGCGCTCCCTGCCTCACTGCTCAGCAATATTGTCAATTTGAAGTTAAATCTTCTTGATCAATCCGGGCTCAATTTTGCTACCTTTTGTTGCATTGAATTATGCTTCCTAATGGGAATAGTCTCTCCTGTAATCCAGTGGTATGCATCACTCGATAGGAAAGTGCAGTTACGGGATGCGGTTGTTTAAAAACAGTTTGTGTGTTTTCTTGCTTTACTTGGACTAGGCTCTGACCTGAGTTTTTATACAAGTCTGGAGTTAGGTCTTCAGAGTGAAAGGTATTGTGGTAGTTTCACTGTGGTGCAAACATGTAAAGAAGTTGGGTTGCTGGAAATCACTGTATATGGAGGAGAGATTTGCTTTTGACTTGTCCAACTCTGTAATTGGCCGTGGAGGCAGAGCACAGAGGCTCTTAGAGTTACTTATCTTGGAGCAGGAAACAGACTTCTTGGCTGTGGTCTGCATAAACCCATGGAAGCCAAACAGCTAAAATATGAATCCATTGTCAGTCAGCATCAGCTGGTGTACACAATTTCCTAAACATCTGTTCAGTCATTACCACATTAAATCTGCAGTACTGCAAATGTCTGCGTGTTAAAATAGAGATCTCTATTTTAAATGCTCTAATTGCATTTTAAATGTTCATTTCATTGCCCAGGTCACAGGACAAAGAGAAAAATAAAGTTGTTAGTAAAAACTCAGAGCCAAATACTGCAATCCTGCCTTGGTGCTTGCTCTGGTAAAACTCTATCTGTCTCCTGCTGGGGTTTAGAGTCAGCAGTGCAGTATCTGGCTTCGTGTGAGAAGGGTTGATGACAATCCTTTGACAGCCTTAAAGCAGCATCATGGTGATACCAGCCAACACAAAAACGAACGTACACCAAAATATCATGGTTTTCTGAACCTATGAGACTGGTCTCTGACCCCCTCTCTCCTACCCTGTGTGGGTTGGTCTGAAACTGCTCTGCATAGTCTGCAGAAGTCAAGTGGTCTGTGACAGGTAAATAGGATAGTTAAAGGGATTAAAAAAAAAAAAAAAGGCAAGGGGCTGAAGATTTTCATGTAGGAGTTTCTTCTATTCAGTGTGCCGTGTCTGGGAGTTTTCCTTCCCAGAGGGCAAAAGCTGTGCAGGAATAGCCCTCGCTATTGGTGCTGTGAAAGATTCAAATGTTGATGTGTTATTTTGCTAGGCCAAATGTGCTGCAAGTAGTGGGCCAAGTGCTCTGTAGTCTTTCCTAAATCAAAGCGCTCCATTTCTTCCAGGTGAGTCCTGCATAGGAGTGTGTTTCTGATCACGTTCAATTTTTGGAAAATACCCATAGATTTGTCATGCTAAAAAGGTTGCGGGAAGAAATTGGAGTACTGGAAGGAAGGTTTCAATTATATATAGATAAAGGAATTTCTTTTCTGTTATCTAGTCCTAGGCATGGATTTTTGAAATTAAGTTGGCTCATGGATTTATTGGGATTGCCTTATAACCATACTATGCCATTTACTGTGTTGTCTTATTTTCATTCTTTGTTGATGCAGTGATTACTGATAGCATGTGAAACAGTTTCTCTTCCTGCTAAAGTCTCCTTGCAAGTTGTGCAGTCACTTGTACCTTGACATTTATTGCGAGATACACTTAATAGCTATTTATATATACATAGGTCCTCTTTAGTCTGCATAGTCCTATAAATACTGAAAAGGGTGTGAACACTCCTTTCAAATGGACTGTCTCAGGACAAAAGCTGAAGGAGGGACTGTGTTTTCCTGGGTATTTGATGACCGCTAAAAATTTGCTGTAAGCTGCCTGGAAAGTGAGGGAATGTCTGGGAAGAGGGAGGTGCATCCAAGAATCAAAGTGATGAGGACAGATGCAATGAGCAGAAGTGGGTAGACTTCTGTGAGGGAGTTTCAGGCACCAAGCTGAGGACTAAGGGAATATGTGATGGCATGAGCAGCAGCTGTGCTGGAGCTGGCAAAGGTTTTCATACAAGAGCCTTCATTTTTTTCATTTTGGTTTGGTTGCCCCAATCCATGAGTCAGCTCCTGGGTGGGATTGACCAAGCAGCTCCCTTAGCAAGTCTCAGACAGCCTGAGCTGAGGCTGTGCTCGGATTTTGCCTGGGCTTGTGGCCAGGGGTGCTTGGATGCCGATCGGCAGTGCTTCAGAGGGGCAGATGGAGCACAACGCTCATGCTTTTGTGCTTCCATCACCGCTTGTAGCGCACAGTCGGAGCATGGTGTACCTGGCTCCAGTATCCAATGTGTGGAGGGGCAGTCCACTCATTTCTCCTTGGAGCTTTGCCTGGAGGCATGACCTGGCTCTGTTCCCAGCTCCAACGGGCTGGGAATGATGGGCGTTCTCTGTTGTGCATCAGCCAAGGGCTCGGAGGAAAGCGATGCCAAGTCAGTGCACGGCTGCTGCAGTTGGAAGATGCTGACCCATATACTGTCGTGTAGCAGTGCCTTCCTTCCCTGCCCTCCTCTGAGGGCACTGTGCCCGGCTCGAGTGCCTCAGTGCGGGGACTTGATGCTGGGCAGTGAGTCTTTGCAGCCACAAACTGAGCAGCTGGAACTTAATCACTCCAGCTATCCTTAATTAAGCCTGTGAATGCCCCTATCTGCTAGCCAAGTTAGTGTTAGCCCAGGCCTACAGATGGTGAAACCGAGACACAAGGAGGTTAAGTAACTTGCCCAAGGCTGTGCAGTGAATGGTGACAGATCTCAGATTAGAGTTTGCGAGGTCTTGGCTCGCAGTGGCTCCTGTATGGGGCTGGACCATGCTGCCCAGCTGACTGGTTTGGTCATGCATGCTGCTTGCATCAGAGCTCTCCCAGCCAGAAAAAAATCTTGTCTCCCGTCTCCAGGGGAAAATCTGTTGTCCCCTCAGCACAATCAAATCATTGAATGTTTGCTTTTGGTTGGTTGGTTTGTTTTTCTTTTCATATATTAATTTAGTTTTAATTGTTACTTCTTCTCAGATGACTTCCCCAGTCCTCCCAGGATCACCTAGCTGATCATAAAGGATAATTTATCATTTATGCACTACCCGAAAAGTCCAGAGGTGTGTGAGAGCTTTCATTGTTCACTTGCTATTTGGAAGCCTTCTCTGCATCAGGCTACTAATGTGAAATCACAGGCTAGCTGAGGAGCAGCTCTTTTTATACACCTTATGGTCAGTAAACAGGTGCTTTGCAAATGGTGGGCGGTGCATCGCTATCAGCAGAGGAGATGCTGACACAAATACTGGTGTTACACAAGAAGCTGTTATTTTTCAGAGATACCTTGTGCTGAAAAGGTCACCTCTTGCTGTTAACAGGCAGTTATGCTTTTCACCAGTTAAATTCCTGAGTCACTCTGGAGATGTGTCCCTTCTCTGTCAGCTGGTGCATGATGCTTTCCTCAGCCCCATCTTACCACACCTCTCCATAGCACAGTGAGACCCCAGAGTGCAGCAGACCCTATCCGTCCTCTTCACAGAGACCCAGGTGGGTCCCCACAGCCAGCATGCACACCCTGTTCCACTACGTAGTTGACGTGGATGACTAGGGAACCAGGTCTCCTGCACCACCTGCAAAGTGCAAAGGAAAGTTGTAGGTTCAGCCTTCGCAGCACTGCTCCAGCAGTGGTTTCTGCAAGGTCTCAGCTGGCGAGGGGCTGTAACTCTCAGCTACCTTAAGGTCTGCCTCACTCTTGAATTGAACGCCTCAGGCCATGCTGCGTGAGGATGGCGGGGTCCACCTCTCAAACTCAGATTTCATGTTGTGAAGCAACTTGTTCATGTGATAATCTTCTAAGGATTAAAAAGTCTTAAAAAAAAAAAAAAAATTTGGTTATGTGATTATAATGCCATGGATGGAGAACAAAGAGCAGGCCGCAGCTCCTGGCTACTGGGGTTTCACTGCAAACTCTGCTTCAGATTGTTTACATGTTTCTCCCTTTCATTCGGCATGTTGTGCATCTCCACGCTTCCAGCTTCCTGCCACTCTGACAATATGAAATGTCAAAAGAGAAAGATTATTCCTGCAGTATCTCTAGCCCAACTGGAAGCAGTGAGTGCCAGAAATGTTAGGCAAACGCCTGCTCTGACTAGACTGCCAGCTTCGTTTTGCCGGCCCAAAAGGGTAGTTCAGGTAGGTTGAGTAAGCTTTGGATAAGAACCCGTGCTTCTGGGCACGTATCTGAACTGAACAGCCAAACTCTTTTGAGACCTGCCCGTTGCTTCTTGAGACCAGATGTAAACCCATATTGTGCTTGCAGGGATGGGGGGAGAGCTGGTGTGCTCGTTTATGCATACTTAACAATTATGAGGATATTAATTACTATTATTTAGCAATATTCTGCTATTAGAATATAACATTAAAAAGTCTTTCTCGTTACTTATTTTCATCTACTTTTTCTTTTCACTTGGTGAGGGCCGAGTAAATACTTCAAATAATTTCTTTTGCTGAATTCTTTACCAAAGATTTGACCATAAAGTACTTGAGTGGTTCCATATTTGAAATTACTTGTAAAAGTCTTTGATGTATCTTCCTAGGGTTTCGTTTTCTTTCTGGATTGTAATTATTGTCAAATTTTGTGGTACTGGATTTCCATATTGACCTGTGCTTTAGTTTACTTTTCTATATTTGACTGTTAGACAATTACCCTGTACAGTATAAACTGAAAATTTAAGATCAAATACACAGTTGGAAATTATTTACAAGCTCAGAAATCTGTTGCTGTCTTACTCCTCAGTGTTCGCTATGAAATCTGAATGCCTGAATGGTTGTAGAAAGTGGCGACAGAAGTTTTGTAAATATTGTTGAGATGAATCTGAATCTTGGCTTTCAAATTCATGGGCCCTTTTTCCCTCCACTTTCTATCTCAATCTAATTTCTACTGTAATCCAGATTTACAGAGGCCTCGGGTTTATCTGTAAATCTGATCGCATTTACTCTGCTGTAGATTTGCATTCACAATCCATAAATACATTCTTATGCCAACAGTATAGGGAAGGGATACCCAGCAGTTTGATGGGGAGCCCAGAATCAGTTCAGAGCACAGAGTGGGGATGAGAAGGTGAGAGATGGGTTCTGTTCTGCCCTTCAGCAGCTTTGTTTCCTGCTTGCAGTCCACGAGGGCTCCTTCGCCGTGTAATCTCAGCGTGTGATAACGCAGCCATGTCGAGGGAGGGAACCAGTATTTTCTGTCCCCAAAATATATACATAAACAAATAAAAATGCCTATCTAAGGGGCTTGTGATGGAAGGAAATACAATATCAGAGAGAATGAAACTCAGGCGTTTCAGGCCAAAGAATCACTTTGGTCTGGGTTGGACTCCAGGGAAGCAGAGGCCACCCTTTGTCGTCATCCACACTTGGATTAAAGTTTAGAGGGTCTGAAAATGTTTTCAGAAGGAAAGTGGTGCCGTTGGTGATTTGGCAGAGCAATAAAACGAATACTCAAATGTACCAATTAAAAGGTGTGAATGGCATTTTTACAGCTTTGTTCTCATGCAGACTTTGGCAACAAATGCGTCCTGTATTGTAAGCCTGCTTTGGTCTGAAATGATTCACTCTGATTTATATTCTTTAATTAAAGGCTTTTAACATTTAATTATATTGGGAAAATAGCACTGGTGCTTAGGTCAGGTTATGGCAGAGGAAATAATCTGATTTTTATTTTCTAGTCTGTGATGTCAAAACAGAACTTCAGAATCCTCCTGAGTGGGTAAACCTCCCAAAACATGAGTTGTGCAGCATTGCGCGTGCACTTGCGCAGCTTGCGTAGCAGCCCAATTATTGCACTTACCTGCTTTGCATGCGTAATCATATTAATTACTTGGGCAAGCTAGCTATGCATTATGCATATTCTTACGATCACTGGTTGTACTGTATGCTTGTAAATATAACTGAGCTTTTTCTAACTGTAGTATATAATGTAATGAGAAAATTATCTGTGGAGTGGTAAAGTGGTAGCTTCTATATTGCCAGGAAGGATTTCCAGCATGCAGCAATTCTAGCTGTGAACATATCTGATTAAATTACATGAGTTTAGAATGAAAGTTGAATCAGTAAAAAGTGTTTTCATCTTCTTACTGAAGGCCAGAATTTTCAAGCTGGGTGTTCAGCACTCTGTCCCAATTTTTCTGCTCTTCATCATAATCCCACCAAATAATATAAATAAAA
>JANIJG010001357.1:23531-35302 GCA_024611175.1 Megaceryle torquata | reverse complement strand
CAACAATTAAAAAAAAAAAATATATATAAGAAATCTGACTGATAACCCTCAAATGGTACAGTACATATTTAGCTTCCAGGAGATGGATGTATTCAAGTCCACTTCGCTTTTTATCTTAAAATCTTGGATACAAGCCTACCCTTCCAAAACTCTCAACACAAAACTATCTCACAGGTTGTCTCCATTCGCCTGCCAAGAACTGTTGAAGCAGAAAGGGAAAAAGATGAGGACTGCAAAAAAATCTGCACTTCTTCTGTCACTTGGAGATATTGGGGTGGCTATATCTTAGCTTCTCTTCCTGGCACTGTTATCTTTCTTACCTTTGGTACTATTGTTCCCTGCTGGTCTCCAGTTCTTGTCTTGATTAAGTATGCAATTCAAATATTGGTGCAAGACTTTTTCATTCATTAGATGATGTCACGATTTCCAGGCACTGCATATGTTGCATTGCTAGGTAGCACTTAGCAGTGTTTGGATCCCCATCTGTTACCTCAATTTGGCACATTGTGCCTGCACTTTAAACTCTAAAATGTTATGACACTGTTTCCTACGTTTCTGGGTGCCAGGTGGATTGGAGCCATTCCTTGAAGGATGTCCGTGTGCAGTTTAAAGGAGTAAATAAGTTGGAATGGGTATTTGTCCTTGCTGTGAAGGGCTGAGGGTGTCTTTGATCAATACCCAGCACAACTTAAGCCAGCTACTTCCCGGAGTAATATTCCAGCTTCACATTAGTTATTTACTGAAAAGATGACAGCTATTTGGACATTGTTGACTGTGGTTGTGTTTATTTCTGTCAACTGCACGTGTGTCTTATAGGAGAGATACTTCCCCATTACTGCATCTTAGCACATGGTAAAAGTGCACGGTTGTCTTAACTACATAAACCTCCCACAACGTTTCTGCTGCTTTAATAAACCCCCAGCAGCTGATTTGTTCTATATGTCTGTTCTCTGTGGAAAGATAGCGACTGCTACATCCCTCCTTATCTTTGAGTCCTTTCTGTCAGCTGATTACTTACCTGGTAAAGCTTTGAAGCAGTCCTCTCTGTCTCTCAAGCCATTTTTGCCATCTCCCGTTCCCTGTATGTCTTCCAAGTTTGTTAAAACTTAGAAGCCATCTTTCTCCTTTTTTTCTTCACTGTTTTTTCCCTGGTTTGTGTGGTGGGTTGGGTAAGATGACTCCTGAGGTTCTTTCCAACTTAATTGATAGCGGTCTTTTGCTCGTGCTCTTCCTGTCTCTCTTCTCACTGTGAGTACCTAGTGAGCCTTAGCAGCTTGTGTGGAACCGTAAGGGCTGGAGTGGTGAAGTCAAAAGCAAACATTTCCAGTATTTTACCCCAAAATTATAAAATCCCCCCCAAAGTAACTTCACTAACAATGACCTAAATACTCAGTATTGTCTGTATTTCTCCTAAAATTCATCAGAATTTAACTCCTGGTTGTGTTGGTATACTTGAGAATTGGGTTAAAAGAGCTTGAAACTGGGGGAAATAAAAAAACTGCTTTGTAAACAGTGCAAGTATTTCAGTACTGACCCATTTCCAACACATTATTTTTAGTGTATGACATTTTGCATCACTTTGCATTGAGATTTGATGTGACAGTATTAATAAACTTAAGATGAAGAAAAAAGCCTTTTTTTTTTTTCTGGGCACGCGTTGCTTAAAATCTTATGGTTTGAAAGAACCAAGGGTAGGGACTGGGAGAGCAGCACCCTCAGGGACTGGCGTTTCCCATGCGATACCTATAAAAAGATATCGTGTAACAAGATAGTACATCTAACCAAACCTCTCAAAATCATTTCATAATTTAGCAGTCACCGCCTGAGGAGCCCAAGGGATTTAAGCACAAAGAACAGCAGAGTAAAGCAGAATCCCATTAATGGAAAGGGCAGCGGGGCTGGAAAAACGGAGCATTGTTTTTGATAAGCTGTTAGGTTTGCCATAGTCTCACACTTGTCTCCTGATGGCAGGGTGGTGACTCTGACCTGAAGGGCCCAGCAATTATAAAACTGGGCCTATCTGCACCAGTAAGGGAGAAGCAGCAAGAAATAAGAACAAGACATCTGCTGTCAGGAGCACGGTGTCATGGTTACTGTCCCTGCCTGCGACCGCAGCGCCGGGTCCAGGTCCGAAGATGGGAGATTTATATTTAGAAATTCAGCTCTCATGTTTGATCTGCTGTGCAGGAATCTCTTAAAAGGCAAGTTCTGATGATGATTTTTTTGCCATAAATTTTCATAGAATCATAGAATGGCTTAGGCTGGAAGGGACCTTAGCGATCATCTAATCCAACCTCCCCATCATGGGCAAGGCTGCCTCTCAACTAGACCAGGTTGCTCAAGGCCTCATCCAGCCTGGCCTTCAACACCTCCAGGGAGGGGGCATCCACAACCCCTCTGGGCAGTCTGTTCCAGAGTCTCACCACCCTCATACTGAAGAACTTTTTCTTAAGATCCAATCTAAACCTATTTTCCCTCAGCTTAAAACCATTTCCCCTCATCCTATCACTGGACACTCTTGTGAAGAGTCCCTCTCCAGCCTTCCTGAAGGCAGTTATAAGGTCCCCCTGCAGTCTTCTCTAGGCTGAACAATCCCAGCTCCCTCAGATGGTCCTTGTAGCAGAGGAGCTCCAGCCCCTGGATCATCTTTGTGTCCCTCTTCTGGACTCATTCCAACAGATCTATGTCTCTCTTATGGTGGGGACACTGGAACTGGACACAGTATTCCAGGTGGGGTCTCACAAGAGCAGGCTCCCTGCAAGACCTCTTGTTTGCAGAGGAGGACTGTGGGGGTCACGATGGCTGGAGGAAGTTGGGCATAGCAATCATAAAATTATTGATAGTGTTCAGTTCTTGGGGAGGTAAGGAGGTGGGTCAGCAGAGCTGCTGCTTTGGACTTCCAGAGGGCAGGCTCTGACCTCTTTAGGATCCTGGTTGAGAGAGCCCCTTGGGGGACTGGTTTCCTAAACTCTGTTCAAATGTTTTCGACAATTGGTTGTTCAAGCCAAAGAAATGTGTTAAGCATGGCCATTGAAAAGTAATTCCTGCTGTTTTGGAGAGGAACTTTTCAATTTATAATTGACTGCTTGGTTGTTTTCTTTAACCCAACCAGACATGTTTCACGCTATGTGTGGGGGAGAGCATTCAGACAAGGATGTACAAGGAGATTTGAAGTTGCCCAAAGATGTGAACAGCTCAAAATAGGACTTGCTTGTCCCCTAACTCACTCCTTTTGAGAAAAACAGTGCTAATCTCTGAATGGTATCACTGCACAGTCTGAAAAATATATTAGAAGGTAAGAGACTTTGAGGGTACCTGGCTGAGTACACAGGGGACAAAATTCTGCAATTCAGCATTTGTTGAAAAGAGGTTGGGGTTTTTTTGTTTTGTTTTTTTCTGAAAATACAGAGCTAGTAAATGCAAGCCATTATGAGATATTTTTTTTTAATGGCATTCTTTTTTGTGTAACTGCTTTTAACTTCTCTATGACCTGCAGTTTCAAGTACCCTTTTGTCTGGAGGCAGTAGTGATAACAAAGCAGTTCCGTTTGTCTCAGCTGTGTACTGTAGATTTAGAAACCACTGAGCCAAATTTAACCCTACTGTAAATTCATAAAAGTGAAATTAGGCCATAGGAGGAGAGTGAGTTTTATATGGTGACTCAGTGAGATGAACAAATGCCAGTTTCTCAGCAGGAAGAGAATGGGATGTAAGGCTAGGCCAGGCTCGCCCTGTAGCAAGACCAAAAAGCCATATTTGGTGCACTCCAGAAGCAGCACTTGAAACGAGCGCAGATGTGAAAGCTCTGTAATAGGTGGAAGTTTATATCCCCTGTTGTGTCCTGGATGAAGTGCTACCCCTGTTGCTGGGTTTGTCTCTTCTTCCTCTGCCACATCCCCATCTTCATAAAACTTTGTAACACTTGTTTCTTCAAGAAGTTTCTATCTGGGTATAAATAGATCCACAATCCAAGTGTGCTTGCATCTATGTTTTTGAGGATGTACAAGACCTGGTTCTAAATGTATTGCAACCCATGGCTTATTCCAACAGGTTTTTGGGGTTTTTTTTTGTGAATTGCTTTTCTGTAGCACATAGGCAAATAAATTGTCAAATGCCCAGAAAAGTGCTGTGAGTGCAAGCACGTAATTAGTTTTAGATAGAGCATTTATTAAAGCAATTTGGTGAATTCCTTAAGAACCGTGGGCCTGATCCTCAGGATCCTGAGCTGCTGTAGACTCCTGCCATATCTACCCTGCATCTGGGAGAGAACTGTCTGTGAAATGGTGTGTGAGTTCTCCTGAAGGTTATGGGCAATGAAAAACACTGCTTAAAAGGAAAAGAGTTGTCTAAAGTGATACAGCATCTTGGTGGTTTTGAGCCCTCTCTCCCTTACTTAGATCAGGTTAAATTCACTTTCTACCTTTAAGTAAGTAGGAACTGAGTTTTAATTGCAGCTGTCTACAGTCAGTTGCAGCTTGGGCTTGTGATTGATTGGGTCCTTCAGAGCAAGCCAAAATGAACACAGGATAGTCAGCAGGAGTAAACTCAGGCCAATTAGTACCCAGTGCTATCGGCAATGCTATGGGAAATCCATTTTTTTATCAGTAAGACTGCAGCTTGCATCAGCAGTCTCCATTCCTCATAAGCAGATCATTGACTTATAAATTCTTCTGGTATCTTTGGGATGTTTTTATCCTCTAGCCTATTGCATGTACTAAATTCGAGGGGACATATCACTAGCTGTAGCGGTGGCAAGGCTAATATTTTCTTTTGGAATATTGTGTTGTATGTCAGCTGAAACAGCAAATGCATTTTTACGGTGTGTTTTGCTGTCACAGAATTGCATATAAGAAACAGAACATGCTCTTGCTAGCTGCCTGTGTTTCTCCTGCTGATTTAATGGAGTAAATGATTGGGGTTTCTAAAACTGGGCTGAAAATTGCAGTATGTGTTGCAGCTTATTTGGAAAGTAGAAAAGCTTTGTAAATCAAGGCAATTGATTAAGCATCTATCCTAGAAGGTAACAGAGCAGATCTTCATGCGATGTCAATGGTAGCGTGTTTATGGTGTTGAGTGTGCATTGCTGTGTCCTTCAGTTTAAATACGTAACTGCTGCATAAGGAGATGTGTGGGGCTCAATGCTGGAAATTGTCCTTACCAGTTATGGGGCAAGAGTCCAGCTAGTAAGTGGAATTAGTGTGGACCAGAACTGACTGTTGAACATCTGGCACATCATCGCGTGCAATCGATTGCATGTTTAATGTCTTGTCTGTGCTGGCAAGTTGTCCTCCTTCTAGTTTCTAAATTCTGGAGCTATTTTCCATCAGTCAATCATGTGAGGAGTATGAGGTAAGTATGAGGTAACCAGTCACCACTTATTGGGCCCATCTGAAGAAAATAATGATTTCAGCAAAAATTTCCCTGGCCTGTAAAACCCTTCTGATCTTCACTTAAATAGTTTTGTTTATTTGATACTCTTAAGTATCCTAGATCTCTTAAAAAAATGTTTGTTTGCATTGTCTTTCTGAAAGGCTTATAAAATAAATTAGCTAGAAAAGGGAGCAAGGAAATGGGAATTGGTGGTTAACCTTGTAAAGCATGAGAAATCCATGGGATCTAATGCATCAGGAAAATTACCTCCTCCTTGGTCTAGAGAAGTTCTAGCATAGAGCAAATAATAGTGTGAAAAGCATTTTAGAGCATCACATCATCTCCTACTGAAGGAAGACCACGAACATTGCATGTACAGCACCATACACCAGCCTTCATGTGCCATTATGCTTCCTTGAATGACTCCCACGTAAATGGGAAGTGTATTTAATGTTTGGTCACAGAAGAAGGTGCTTAATGAATAAGTATTTGATGTGTTTTCCAAAGAAGTCAAGACTTAGGGGCCAGCACACTGATGTGACTTGGGGCAAGCATCTTGTGAAAGCTACTCACATGATAGGAAAAAATGTGATCCCTTTCCTCGTCTGCGTGTTCAAGTGCAGAGGTTTTATGTTTTCTGATAGCTCCATCATTTATTATCCATACAATTTTTTATATATTTTTTTTTTTTTACTGTAAAATGGTGCTATTTCCTTGTGATCAGCCAATTGCTTTGTGAGGAATGTCTTTCATCAAATACATGTACACTGGCAAACTCAGCGGGCCTGATCCAAGCTTGGGTACAAGCATATTGCTGCTAACAGTAAGATACACATTCATATTCTAAATAGTGATAAAAGTTAGTTTATCCCTAATATCAATCCCTGTCACTTGAAGCTAGATGACATTTCCTGTGAGTTGGATTAAAGCACGGTTAAGCAGAAGGAGGTCAAGGTTTCTTTCCTGAGTGTGTTGATTAAACATGTTTGCATTCACAAACCCTTTAAACAAAGTGCTTCTTGCTCTAACATTTTCAGGATGTTCTGTAGCATAATGATTTGCCTCAGGTTACTTAAATTACAGCTTTAACGCACCCAAGTGATCACGCTAAGTGCAAGCTACTCTGTGTCCCTGGTGGGGTTTCAGAGCCAGAGGATGCCTGGCCTGCTGCTTGTCAGGGTGTGGGGTTTTGAATGATGAAGACTTTATAGGGAAGGACCTGAGAGTTAAATTCAAGTAGAGTGTCTATTTTAAGTATGCGGCTGTTCTATGACTAATTTATGCTTTAATACTTTGCTTTTATCACAAATGGTGGTGTGAAAACAGTGAGTAAGATGTTAACAAGAGACTCTGTCTTGTTTTTCAAATCTCCTGGTAATTTCTCAATTCAGGCAGTTTAATTTGTGTGGGTTTTCCTTCATGATACAAATATGAAGCAGGGGAGGAAGGGCACATTTTTGTCCAGTGGCCCCAAAAGGAAGTTTTTCTCAGAAAAAGAGTTACATAGAAGTGTGCATCACGGTTCCTGCTGGTTTGGGTCAAGTAGTGTGTAATTCTGTGTCAGCTCTCTAAGCACAGGTAGATATTTTATCTCAGTGCTTTTTAAAAGTTACTGGTTGACATTTGGCTCCTGAGATGGTATGTTTTTGTTTATACAGATACCTTGGATGTATTCATGGCCAGGATGTCTTCCCTGGGGTGTCTGTGCTGCCGAATAGCTGCAGATACAGGAAGCTAATTGCTCTGTTTTCTCTGGCAAAGCCCACACCTCGGGTAACCCCTTCAACGGTGCTGGTGCTCGGAAACCAGCAGTCACATAATCCACCTTCTTGGGGAACCAGATAATACCAGAGGCAGACGAGCTGCTACAGGAAAGGGCAGACGGTGTGCGATGGCAAGTTGGAGGGCTGTGGGAGCAGGTTGGCTCTGCAATTGTCCCCAGGGTCACCTGTGCTGCTTCGGGCTGGGGGGGTCAGTGGTGTAGATAACCTGGGAGCATGTGGGTTGAGTACACAGTGGTTTTTGTGCCTCTTGCTTTCTTAGCCTTTTTGTGAATAATACTCAGGTACTCCTGACAGATATTGTCACTGGTTATTTTTCTTAGCTAGGTTTAAACAAATGTATAATATGTAAAAGCTTCAAATCAGTGACGCAAGCTCCATGCAAGTGTAGCTTAGCTCTGCTTCCCCATCCTAATGTCTCTGACATGGAAGCATGGTGCTTATTTTCTGTGCCCTTGTCTGCCTCCATCGTAGGCAAACCCTTTGGATTTGAGTCATTCCAAGTCCAACGGTGCCAAAATGTATTTTTGTGAAATAAAATGGCCAATTAGATCCCATAAACTTTCAGATTGTAAAAAATAACTGTAAATCAAGCAGCTGTGCACTTGAGGTTCATCCAGCCCCTTCTGCACAAGTTACATTTTGGTCAGCATGAAGACAAGGAGTTCATGGCAGTCACCCTTTCTGTGTTCCGGACTCAATGACATTCTTGAGGGACTACTTTCTTTATAAGCATCAAGCGTTTGACTTTGTTTGGCAGAAACCCAGTTGCAGGAGTTTTTCTGTAGAACCTTCTTGTAAACATCAGTACAGATTCACTTGCCTGTACTATGCAGAATGATGTCCCTTTAAAAAAATTGTATTGCAGTTATGTCTCTAAAGAACATACCATGCAAAAGGAGAATTTGGAGCTCCTTCTCCTTAACTTGGGAAGGTAAAATGCTGACACCTTCCTTTATGCAAGTTTTACTTTGAGAACTGATTTACAAGGAAGGGAAGGAACATCTTGCCTTGACTGGGGAAGTAAGCTGGGTATTTCTTACTGCTGTCACCCAGCATATATTAAATAACTCATTGCCTGACAGTGAGTATTCATCATTATCCCTCCATTCCTACTAATGCTGAATAGTGCCTTGAATTTCAAAAACACCATTGTGCTCAAAAGCCCTAGGCTGAAGCCCATATGAGGCAGACTGCTCCGTGCTGCCTGTTAACCTTGCAGGAGCTGCGGGCCACCGTTGGTATTGCAGGCACTGTTGAGCCAGGAGGGCTCTCTCAGGACTAGGTGTGCTGGCAAGAGAGCTCATAGCTGAGCAGCTCCCCAGTTCACTGGCCCAGGATTAGACACGGCCGTGCAGCAGCGTGGTGCTCGGCTGTCCTCAGCAAACACTCGGGGGGGTCTTTGCACAACCTCCTCTCCTCAAGCACAGGGAAAGTTTCTTAAAATGCAGTGAGGACTCTGCATGTGCTACCTAAGCCCAACATTACCTCTTTTCCTGATGTTTATGTCCTTTGCTGAAAAATGATTTCTGCTCCTAGAGTTCACGTCATCAATATTTGCATTTGTAAGAAAAAACAAATGGAAAAGGAATATTAACACACACAAGCAGTTATCATACTTAGGAAAAAATAGCTTGAAAGATCCAATTATTGCTGTCAGGATTTGACTTTATTTTTTTCAACAACTTAGCTTCTGAAATTATGAATAGATGGCAGCAATAATTTGAGAGTTCTTAGATTCACAGTGCAATCAACAAGTCACTTGTGTAGTCTTCCTTACCATTTTGAACAGTTTTAAAAAGACAGAAAATTATGTGTTTACAGAGATACATGTATAATATTATGTATTTGTGTTTAATGTCTGCTGATCTCTGTATTTCATAGAAAAAAAAACCCCAAACTTTTTCTGAACTGTTCTCTCTTGAGACTGTGGATTTTTGCTTCTGACGTAGGATATCCCCTCGTGCTTTGCAGCTGTTATTCTTTACCGTGTATTTCTTTCTATTCACTGATGATGTGCTAATCTGAGACCTATGCATGTAAACTGCTCCAGAAAACACTCTGCGCTCAGAAGTCCTATTGAAATCGATATGAGAATAAAGAACAAATACTTGCCAATTTGAGCTCTGGGTGCTTACAGATACAGCTGTAGTGTGGAAAATACTATAAAAGCTCAAATATTTCTGCTTTTATAGTTCTACAGAAATGTGCCATACTGCGGGGATAAAATCTGTACCTCAGCATGACTGTCTCAGGTAGGTAATTAATATTATCACCATAATTTTTCAGATGGCAAAAAAACTGCAGCAGAGGATCTGTAGTTTCCCCAAGGCAAAAAGGCACGTTCTGAGCTGACGCTGAAATTCAGGTTGGCTTGGTCTCCGCTCCTCTTTGCTGAGTTCTCTAGAGCCGATGCTGAAGCAGATGCTGTACTTAATTTTCATGTTCTCTTTCACTTGAGTAGGGAGCACAGTTGCTTCTCAGCTTTCTACCTCGTTAGTGAGAAGTGAGAGATATTTCCACTGGGCAGTTCAGTCCGTTCAAAATCCGAATTGCCCTTTTTGTCTTCCTTGACTTCACAAGCAACCTATGCGTCGTCCTGCTCTTTTAGAAGGGTTTTGGCCTGAAGTGCATGGAAACTTCAGACTTGTGGGGAAAAGAACTGTGGTTTGACATCTTATCACAGATACTTCAGAGATGTGAAATTTTCCACAGAATGGACAATCTTTCCCGAGTCTTGCATTTCAATTAAAACGAGGAATGTGTGGTGTTAGTGCAGTGCTCATCATCCTGGCTACATATGCTGGCACAGGTATGGCCATGTGATGTGAGCATCCCAGGGCTGCAGCGGGGTCTTTGCAATTCATGATGGTTTGTCCCAGTTTTGCGCCGATAGACACACACTGTTGAAATAAATTAAGTGCTGGATAGTTTGATCATAAAATAGTAAATTGCCATCCCAGTAAGAGCACGGTCCTTCCCTCTTCTTGATACCCAGAGGGGTGCTGCTGTCAGAACAGCAGGTAAGAAAAAACTAGAGGAAAATATCAAACTCTTGTTGGAAAAATAAAGGTAAGAGACAAAAGTTGATTTTCCATAGATTTCACACTGAGACAGTCTCAAATAGAGTGTATTTCTCAGTATGTTCGGACTAATAAGAGCATTTAGTTATTTGTACAGAAGAGCTGAGAGTGGCTCACAAAGAAGAATAAACATTAAATTACCATAATTCTTCTTTCTTTACAATAAAATGCATAAAGGAGCTTTAAGAGCCCAGGAAAAAAGAAAATTTTGAGCTCAAATAAGAGCAATAGATTCCCTCCCCCCAGCAAAGATTTCAGAGAAAATACTATTTAATATTTAGGCCTTGGAAAGCAAACATGTTTCTTTGTCATGGTCAGTTCAGCATGCAGGTAGTCCTCAGCTTTTACCGTGAGAATGTCCCCTCTGAGTTGCATTAGGGTTTTTGGTTTGGGGTGTTGCAGGGCATACAGTCTTGTAGGGCCAGAGTTTAATTGGAGTTTTCTCTAAGGCAAGGGACTCCAAGCTGGAAATTATTCTCAGCCCGAGAGGAGGTTGTATTTCATACAGTCAGTATTCAAACTTTTCTTTCAATCTCAGCCTTCATTTCTGTTACCGACCCAGTGAAAAGGAATCTGCAGGCACTGAGCACTTCTGCTTGTCCAGTGACATACTTGTTCATGTGTCCAGTTCATGGGGATCGATAAAAAGACTTTCCTGAATGTTAGAGACAGCAGGCTGGAATTTTAGGTCATATTCAGCAATAGAAGAGGGCAAGGAATAGAGATTATTGGTGATGGGTCGGAGAGTTCCCTAACGAGCAGTTCGGTGGAAGGGGTGCTTTGAAGCCAGAAGCAGAGGAGTACAGTCCACATTAACTTGTGCAACCTGGTGCTGTTCAAGAGAACGCAAATGGACAAGAGCCTACTTTGAAAGGTAGCCAAGATTTCCTTTTCTCTTTTCATATAATCCCTTGATGTGCTGGAGAAAAGGAAAGAAGGGAATAATGTGCTTTAATTCAGTGAATGTTGTGCTGGAGGAACAGGCTACGGCTTGATTCACTGTAAGACATGGGCACAAATATCCACCATTTCCCTGATAAGCATTAGCCCAACCATTAGGTGCTATTTTCAGTTGAGAGTGAGAGAATGTTTTGTGTGAATGCAGGTTAAATAAGTAACATATGCAGCCATCATTTTTGGTGTTTGTACAGCCCCTAGCACACTATGTGAGTTGGCCTCATCAGTAGTATTACAGTAGAAATAATAAATCATGTTAATAAAAGAATCTTGAAGTAGAAGGAATGAAGAAACAACAAACTTGCAGAATGCTAAATTATTCTTTGTTTTCATTATGTTTTTAAATGCATGATAAGCTGAAAGTATTTGAGTCTTTTAATCTTAAAGCATTGTCAAGACAACCAGGGTGATCTGTATCTTTGATGACTGCCATTAATTGGAGGGGGAGGGAGGAAATCAAGAAACACTTCTTCAGGAGTACAGACAATAGTACTAGCAAAATAGTTAAAAATATTTTAAATTGATCCCCTTCCTCCTCGCCCTCTCCCCCCCTTGGCTCGAGGACCTAGTGGCACGCGCAT